>JAPVLO010001113.1:0-183964 GCA_027257055.1 Cephalopachus bancanus | reverse complement strand
TTCCATTTATTTGCAGACATGCCACAGTGCAGGACAGCAGAGAGGTACATCCGCATCTTACCCTGCCCCTGACCCCACCCCTGACCTGGAGGTGGGTTTCACATTTCTCTGCGGCCTCCCGGGGGCAGCATGGTCTCCTTTCAGGGGCTGGTGTTGGAGACAGGCAAGTCCTGGGAGAAGTAGAAGTGTCCATTTGTAATTACTAACTCAAATAAGTATTTATCGAGTCGCTTCTGTGTACTCTCACTGTCCTTTCCCAGGGACAGTTGTCCCAGGCCTGTGCTCCTGTGAATTCCCATCAAAGAACTGGCCAAAAAGGAACGGCACCCATAATCACTCACTCCTCTCTACTTCAGTTTGCCAACTTACCTTCTCAAGGGCTGTTTCTTCACATCCACTTAACAGCTTTTGGGAGATGCAGTAAGGACTTGGGCCGTATTTCACAAATGAGGGGTTCAGGGTCCAGAGAGATATCTCACTGTGCTGGGGGTGAAGACTTGGGCTGTGGTAGATGGCTGGGATGTGGGTGTCTGAGGCCCTGGCATGGCCTGCTCCACTCTCTTTCCCACTCCTCAGCTGGGCCATCTACTTAGAGGACTCTGGCAGAGATGAGCAGCCTGTGGACTCCAAGGAAAGGCTCTTGGGGTGAAGAGACAGCAAGGGGAGGCTTGCTCAGAGAAGTCCAAGGCTGAGGATGCCCAGCACCCTGCCATCACTCTCCTTCTGTGTGTGTGGCTAGGTTTCAGGGCCCAAGCCAAGTCTCCCAGTTCCTCTTTGCATCTTACTGTTCTGGACCATGCCCTCTTGGCATGCTTTCCCATCACTTTCCAATTACCCTGTAGTAACTGGATATTGGCAACCAATTACTGAAATTTTCACATCAGCCTCATCAGTGACTCTTTTTTTTTTATTGTGAAGTTGTGGGGTACAGTTAAGGGTTAGGTATACAATTGTGTTTCATTCGGGCACCCTGTTGATATGGGTGTTTCCCCGTTCCCAGACAGATATTTGCTACTGTTAATCCCATCTCCCTCCCCCCACCATAGTTTCCCAGTACAGTCAGTCATTTTTGTATAGTATTGCATTGGATGTTTAAGGTCCATTATATGAGTGAGAACATGTGATACTCGGATCTTTGTTTCTGTGAGAGGTCAATCAGTATTATAGACTCTAGTTCCATCCAGGTTGCTGCGAAATTCATGATTTTGATCTTTTTTATGGCTGCGTAGTATTCCATAGTGTATATGTCCCACATTTTTTAAATCCAGTCCTCTTTTGATGGGCTGCATGGCTGTTTCCAGGTTCTTGCTATTGTGAACAACGCTGCGATAAACATGCATGTGCAGGTATCCTTTTTATAGAGTGATATGTGTTCTTCAGGATATATTCCCAGTAGGGGGATTGCGGGGTCATATGGGAGGTTGGTATTTAGAGCTTTTAAGAATCGCCACACTGCTTTCCACAGAGGTTGCACTAGTTTACACTCCCACCAACAGTGTAGAAGTGTTCCCTTTTCACCACACCCTCTCCAGCAGCTATTATTTTTTGAGTTGTTGATAATTGCCATTCTGACTGGGATTAGGTGGTATCTCAGTGTGGTTTTGATTTGCATCTCCCTGATAGTTAGTGAGGTTGAACATTTCTTCATGTGTTTGTTGGCTGCTCGGATGTCTTCCTGTGTGAAGTGTCTGTTCATATCTTTTGCCCATTTTATAATGGGGTTGTTTGTTTTTTTCTTTTCAACATGTTTGAGTTCCTTGTAGATCCAGGATGTTAAGCATTTGTCGGACCTGGAGTTGGCAAATACTTGTTCCCAGTCTGTAGGCTGTCTCCCTGCTCTCTTGATGGTTTCTTTGGCTTTGCAGAAGCTTGTCAGTTTAATAAGGTCCCACTTGTCTATTTTCTCTCTTATGAGCTGTGGGTTTTGGGTTTTGTTCAGGAATTGGATGCCAGTTCCGATTTCCATGAGGGTTTTTCCTTGATTTTCTAAGGTTCTTATGGTTTGAGGTTTTACATTTAGGTCTCTGATCCATTTGGAATTAACCTTTGTGCATGGGGATAGATAGGGGTCCTGTTTCAATCTTCTGCATGTGGTCAGCCAGTTTTCCCAGCACCATTTACTGAATAGGTTCTCCTCTCCCCAGTGGTAGGTGGTGGAGGCTTTGTCAAAGATGAGTTGGTTGAGAAATTGAGGTTTTGCTTCTGGAATCTCAATTCTATTCCATTGATCTATATGCTTGTTCCTATACCAATACCAAACTGTTTTGATGATTGTAGCTTTATAGTAAAGTTTGAAGTCTGGTAGTGTGATACCTCCTGCTTTGTTTTTTTTGCTGAGGGTTGTTCTGGCTATTCTTGGACGTTTGTGTTTCCATATGAATTCCTGCATTGTTTTTTCCAGGTCTGAGAAGAATGCTGCTGGTAATTTGATGGGTATTGCATTGAATTTTTAGATTGCCTTAGGTAAGATGGACATCTTCACAATGTTGATTCTTCCGATCCATGAGCATGGGATATTTTTCCACTTGTTTGTGTCAACTTTGAATTCTTTGAGCAGTGTTTTGTAGTTTTCTTGTAAAGGTCTTTCATGTCTCTGGTTAGGAAGATGCCAAGGTATTTCATTTTTTTTGTGGCTATTGTGAATGGAATTGTGTTTTTTATTTGGGTTTCTGTTTGTTTATTATTGGTGTAGAGAAATGCAATTGTCTTTTGTACATTTATTTTGTATCCTGAGACTTTGCCAAAGGTCTTTATCAGTGTAAGGAGGTTTTTGACAGATTCTCTTGGGTTTTCAAGGTATACAATCATGTCATCTGCAAAGAGAGATAACTTGACTTCCTCTTTTTCTATTTGGATACCCCTGATTGCCTTCTCTTCTCTGATTGCTCAAGCCAGGACTTCCAATACTATGTTGAACAGGAGGGGTTAGAGTGGGCATCCTTGTCTTGTTCCAGTTTTCAGGAGAAATGGTTCTAATTTTTGTCCATTTAGGAGTATGTTCACTGTGGGTTTCTCATAGATGGCTTTTACTATTTTGAGGTATGTTCCCCATATGCCTAGATCTTCAAGTGTTTTTATCAAGAAGGGGTGCTGGATTTTATCAAAAGCTTTTTCTGCATCTAATGATATAATCATGTGATTTTTGTTTTGACATCTGTTGATGTATTTAATAACATTTATGGTTTTACGAATGTTGAACCAGCCTTGCATCTCAGGAATGAAGCCTACTTGGTCATGATGGATGATTTTTGAGATGTATTGCTGAATCCGGTTTGCTAGGATCTTGTTGAGAATTTTAGCATCTGTGTTCATCAAAGATATTGGCCTGTAGTTCTCTTTCTTTGCTGGATCTTTACCTGGCTTGGGTATCAATGTGATGTTGGCTTCGTAAAATGATTTGGGGAGCGTTCCATCTTTTTCAATCACCTGGAATACCTTCAGTAGGATTGGTATCAGCTCCTCCTTAAATGTCTTGTAAAATTCTGCTGGAAAGCCATCTGGTTCAGGGCTTTTTTTGTAGGAAGTTTTCTTATTATGTAGTCGATTTCCTTGATTGTTATTGGTTTATTTAGGGTCTCAATCTCTTCTTGTTCCAACTTAGGTAGGCTGTGTGATGTCAGAAAGTCCTCCATTTCCTTAAGGTTTTCAAGTTTGTTTCCATACAAGTGTACGTAGTAGTCTCTAATGATCTTTTGTATTTCTTCAGGGTCAGATGTGACTTCATCTTTTGTGTTTCTGATTGTGCTTATTTGGTTTTTTTCTCGTTTTTTCTTGGTCAGTCTAGCTAGGGGACCATCGATCTTGTTTATTCTTTTGACGAACCAGCTTTTTGTTTCATTGATTTTTTTCTATTATCTTTTTGTCTTCTATGTCCTGGATTTGGGTTTTTATTTTGGTGATCTGAATTCTTCTACTGAAATTAGGGTTTTTGTGGTCTTGTTTTTCCAGCTTCTTTAGGTGGCTTGTTAATTTCTGTTCCTTCCATTTTCCTCCTGTGTGTTTGTAGGGATATAAATTCCCCTCTTATTACAGCTTTTAAGGCATCCCAGAGATTTTGGTAAGATGTTTCTTCATTTTCATTTGTTTCCAGGTATCTTTTGATCTCTGTTTTGATGTCATCATTGACCCATGAGTTATTTAGCATCATGCTGTTTAGTGTCCATGTCTTTGTGGGTTTTGGGGGGACTTTGTTGGTGTCAATGTTTATTTTTATTCCAAAGTGGTCCGAGAAGGTGCATGGTAGAATTTCAGTCCTTTTAAATTTGCTTATACTTGATTTGTGTCCAATTATGTGGTCGATCTTAGAATATGTTCCATGTGGTGATGAGTAGAATGTGTATTCTGTGGTCTTTGAATGGAGTGTTCTATAGGTATCAATTAAGTCCATTTGGTCCAGAGTCTCATTGAGGTTCCGGATCTCCTTGCTGATTTTTTGTCCTGATGATCTGTCTAGGGTTGTGAGTGGTGTATTAAAGTCCCCAGTTATTATGGTGTTTGAGTCAATGTCTTTCTTTAGTTTTCCTAGAAGTTGCTTTATGAATGTTGGCGCACCTATGTTGGGTGCATATATGTTTAGGATAGATATTTCTTGTTGATGGAGTGAACCTTTTATCATTATGTAGTGGCCCTCTGCATCTTTTTTAATTTTTGATAGCTTAAATGGTATCCTGTCTGAAATTAGGATCACGACTCCTCCTTTCTTTTGTGTTCCATTCACCTGGAAATTTGTTTCCCATCCTCTTACTTTGAGTCTGTGTATGTCCTTTCTAGTGAGATGGGTCTCTTGAAGGCAGTATATTGTTGCCTGGTGATATTTTATCCATGTTGTCAGTCTATGTCTTTTCAGTGGTACGTTTAGTCCATTCACATTCAGACTAATTATTGAAATGTGAGAGTTCGTCCCTATCATGGAGTTCTTATTGAGTTGTTGTTCTTCCACTTGGTTTTTTCTTTTTCTTTTTTGTCTTTCTTTTGGTTTTGGGGTTGGTTCATGTATATTTTATTCTTTTCCCTGTACTCTTGTGAAGAACGTTGTTCTTTTTCCCTTTTCTTCTGTGTTTAGTACTTTCTTAAGTGTTTCATGTAGAGATGGTTTGGTGGCAGTATAAGTTCTTAGGGATTGGATATCTGGGAAAGATTTTAATTCTCCCTCACTGATGAAGCTTAGCTTGGCCAGGTAGGTTATTCTTGGTTGAAATTGTTTATCTTTTAGGACTTTGAAGATAGGGCTCCAAGCTCTCCTAGCCTGCAGGGTTTCTGCAGATAAATCTGCTGCTATTCTGATTGGTCTTCCATGGTAGGTGATCTGGCCTTTTTCTCTTGCTGCCTTTAGGATTTTTTCTTTTGTGCCTACTTTATTTAGGCGAGTTATTATGTGTCTAGGAGTTGGTCTTCTCATTTGTTGTCTTGTGGGGGGTTCTCTGAATCTCTTGTGTTTGAATTTTTGCATCACTGATTAGATAAGGGAAGTTTTCTTGAATGATCTCATGGAAAGTTTGTTCCAATGTGGTCTCTGTTTCTCTTTCTGCCTCAGGGAGTCCGATTATTCTTAGGTTAGGCCTCTTGAGGTAGTCACTCATCTCTTGAAGGTTTTGTTCTGTCTTTTTGAGCTGATTTTCTGTGTTTTTAAGAGTTTGGATTATTTCTATATTTTGGTCCTCAAGCTCTGAGATTCTTTCTTCTGCTTGGGTAATTCTGCTTTCCATGCTTATCAATTTGTTATTTATTTCATTCACAGTATTCTTTATTACTGTTATCTCAGATATCAGCTCCTTCCTAGTTTCTTCTTGTGTCTCCTCAATTATTTTTAATCTCTCCATTATTGTTTTGATACCTACATTTGCAGCTTGAGACCCTTCATTCTGGTGGCTTTTCATTATTTGCATTCCAAAGTCAGTTTTCTCAGTGTCTGCCCTCCCAGGTGTCTGGGAGAGACCCATACTCTTCTTTTGGTTTTTCTTCATTTGTATAGATTTTTCTCCCTCTCCCCCTTTCCCTCCCCCTCTTCAATTCTGTTTTTGAGGGAAGGTGGGGTCACTTTTATTTCTCTTCTGCAATGAACTCTTCTTCCTTATGAGGGTCTTCTGGCTTTGTTCACTTTTCCCTCTGCTTTACAGTCTGTCTATTCAGCAGTATGCAGTCTTGGTCCCTAGATTTAAAAAGGGGGCATGTAAAAGAGCAAAATAATGGAGGAGGGGGGTCAATAGGGAGTTAGAAAGAGAGAAGTGCAAGAGGGAAAACAGATATACATACCAACCATCAGGTGAGAAAGAGACACAGTTCTGGGAAGAGGTGAAGAAAGACACGTAAGAAAGATTCCCTAAAGAGTACTGATAGCTACACAGAGACAGGCCATAAAATCGAGAAACAGTGTAAGTCAGAGGGTAAACAACAGACGTGATCTAAACCAACAGTTACAATGATAAAATCATAAGTCAAAAAAAGCGAAAGAGAGAAGTGCGAGAGGGATAACAGATATACATACCAACTATCAGGTGAGAAAGAGACACAGGGCCAGGAAGAAGTGAAGAAAGACACGTAAGAAAGATTCCCTAAGGAGTACTGATAGCTACACAGAGGCAGGCCAATAAAATCGAGAAACAGTGTAAGTCAGAAGGTAAACAACAGAAGTGATCTAAACCAACAGTTACAATGATAAAATCATAAGTCAAAATAAGCAAAAGAGAGAAGTGTGAGAGGGAAAACAGATATACATACCAACTGTTAGGTGAGAAAGAGACACAGGGCCGGGAAGAAGTGAAGAAAGACAGGTAAGAAAGATTCCCTAAAGAATACTGATAGCTACACAGAGACAGGCCAATAAAATCAAGAAACAGTATAAGTCAGAAGGTAAACACCAAAAGTGATCTAAACCAACAGTTTCAATGATAAAATCATAAGTCAAAATAAGTGATCAGACTAGAGTTACTTCTGTGATCTCCAATTCCGGCCTCTCCCTTTTGTTTTTTGTTGCAGCGTAGGGGTGGGGCTTTGTCTCCTGTTTTGCGCTGTTACCTTAGGAACTGAGGTAAAGTTTGTTGATAGGTGGGCGGGGCAATGGAAGTCTCTGCCTGGAGAATAGCAAGGTAGTTTACCCAGATCTGTTTTTCTCCACTTGTCTGGGTCCCCTGGCTTGGGGTCTTGCACTGAGTGCCTCAGCCAGGGTGGTCCCGGAGTTCCAGAGCTCAAAAGCTCCAAAGGGCAGGCAGTGGGCGGTGAGAGTGGCTCTGGGCCCCCCACAGGGTACTTCAGCCAGGAATGGGACCAGTGTCTCTGAGGGGTGGGCGCCCAGAGCCTCCCTGTGTGACCTGCGGTGCCAGGTGCTGGGCTGGAGACAATGTAGCCAGGGAGAGAGCCAGAGGGAGCAGGGCAGTGACTCTTAGACAATGGCACAGAGTCTCTTTTGATGAAGATGAGAATTACATTAATTTTCATTAATGTTCTATGACATGGAAAGCATAGGGGCTTGACCTGCCAAGAAGGGGAGGAAGGAGGCTGGAGCTAATCTTGGTGCAGGGGCGTCAACATTCACTCCCCCCTGCTTCCCCTCTGACCCTGAAGCTGTGTCTCTCTCTGCCCTCCCAAAGTGCTCAACTACTCTTCAGAATAATTGGCACAATGCTGACTTTGAAAGCCCTGACAGAAGACCAGGATCCAGCTGGTGAAGGGGAAAGAGGCAGGGCAAGTGGCAACCTTGCTCTTAGCCATGCCAAAATTCATTTTCTTTGTTTTCAAGATGGAAGGTGGGCTGAGAGTGAGGAGGGGGTGAGGGCACAACACCACCAATAATACATTTACTCATGCCTTTTTTCTCCTCAGTGATACCGAAAGGAAAGAATCAGAAACAGAAATTGAATGGCTGAATGGAAGTGCCTAGAGGGGCTGTCTGAGTTCTTCAGCATGGATTGGAGAGAATTTCTCTGTGTTTCCCAACTATCCTCATAGAGGAAAAGAGTTGGAACACCAATCCCATTTTAGGATGGTTTGGAGTCAGTCCTGCAACCCAGGAATAGCATGAACTGGGAGCTATGTTGACACTTGCAGTTTCCTGACTGAACTCTTAGTGTTAGCCACAGCTGGAATTCACACATTTGGAACACATTCTTTCTCTCCTGTAGTTCTGTGGCTCAGACAGCACTGCAGCTCTGTCCAAGAAGCTTAGGCAAGGCCTGAAGGAACAGGCACCTGCTTTCCTTTTCTAGCTTGAGGAAGACAGTCTTGGGCTCATCTCATTTTCCAAGCTTGCAGGTAGGAGAAAGACCACTGTCACCACATGAGTTGCTTCTCCTTAGCATTTCTTTACAAACCCAGATAGGTTAGGTTGAAAAGGTCAGTATCTCTGACAAGTTTCTCCTTTTCTCATTCAAGGAAACAATTGTGAGGAACCAGGGTTAAAGACTTTGAAGGCACCAGGTTAGTGTCTTCAGAGTGAGCTGCAGCTGCAGCTGCAGCTGTCTGTCCAGTGCCCATGCTCTTTCTTCTACCCTGGTTTATTCTTGGGGACCACTTCTTGCCCTTTCCATTCACATGTTTCCGTTGGACTACCCAAATGATGGTCATATGGCCATTGCCCAGCCAGTCAGAACATACAAGTCTCTTGTGGGCACACTTGAAAGAGAGAAGTCACCTCTTTTCTAATGCTAGAAGGATGAGATATAAACCTAGAGCTCCTGGCAGTCATCTTGGCACTAAGGGGCTAAGTTCTATCAGAGAATGGAGTCAATGCAGACAAAGACAGAGGGAGAGAAGAGAGACAGACTTGAATGGTATAGTTTGGGATTGGCAGTCCAGCAGGGCCTAAGACTGGATCAGGTCCTAGACTCATGTTATGTGAGCTCACAAATTATTATTATTATTATTATTATTTTGCTAAACCAGTTTTATTTTAAGTGATCTTGTCATTTACAACTGGTATGCAGACAAATACTCAGGATTCAAAGTTAGCCCATCATATTTCCATCTGTCCATTTCAATGAAATTTATTCCACTCTGTTCAGTTCAACAAACATGATTCACCTCCTTTCAAGCCCTGTTCTAGACACTAAGAAAACAAATAAGATTCTTATCCTTAATGAGCTTATAGGCCAGAGTGGGAAACAGGCACACGGAATTACCTCCAATCTAAGGAAATAGATACTCAAAATGTGTTGTTAAAGGAGTGTGAACAAATGTATACATTAATTAATACCTACTAATTGGAAGTTGAGAGCAAAGTGGTGTAGGAACACAGAAAGACCAGAGATAAATTCTGCCTATAAAAATTTGAGTAGACTCAGAGGAGAAGGCAGTATTTAATCTTGGCTTTGGATAAAGGGTAGGTCATTGAGAAAAGGAGAATGACTGAATAAGTGAATTAATGACTTAATGTTTCCTGTTTCTATTATCTATTATATGCATGGGTTCAATGCAAGGTGCTAGTGATAAAAGGGTGAGTTGTATATGGGCCACTATTGCTCCAGGCTTCCAATCTAGAGAGAGGATAGTTTGACAGAGTGTGTGGGAGGACAGCTTCCAGGCAGGGGTATGGGGAAGACACCTAGAGGGAGCATGAAGAGGGGTCAGTCAACCAGCAATGAAGGGGTCATTCTAAGAATCAAGAACAGTTCTGAAAAATATTCAGAACTGGAGAAATGAGGGAAATATGTGTACACCTTGAACAAGGAGATGAGTTTTGAGGGGAGGGGTAGGTTGAGGAAGTCATAGAAAGCCTGGATGTTGGATTAAGGATTGTGATGTTATGTAATGGGTGATGATGAATCATTGGAGACTGTGACCCTGAACATGGTGACAGAGTCTGCTTTGGAAGATGCACCTGGGCAAGGAGGAGAAAGGGCTGGGGGAAGGAAGGCTGGACTCTTAAATGCTAGTAGGAGAAATCCAAGCCAAACTGGGTGCTCAGTATCAGGAAAGGAAGCAAGCTCCCCAGATATCCCTGGATTGGGGGGGCTGGTGTACCCTTCAGCCTCATCTTGACCAAAAGCAGCCCAGCTTGCTCTGCTTACTGGGTGGGAAGTGTGCCTTCTAGTGTTTCTGCTGTCACATCCTTGTTTTAATGCATGGGAGAAAATTATTCTCTCTGCTGTTCCAGTTTACAGTAATTCTGGAGAAGAACACTGATTGCATCATCTTACATCTTGTTTCTACTTGATGCACAAGGAAAGACCAGGATGGAGAATTGGTGGTTATCTTGGGTCAAATGGACATTTAGCCCAGGACACAGCAACCAGGGATGAGAGGAGAGTCCTTAATGGAGTAAAGATTCCCCCCCCCCAAAGTGACTAATATCCCAAGCCTGGCAGCTGAATCATGAATCACTCATGGTCAATGTCTGTTTCATAGATTTGAACATGGCCTAGAAAGAGGCAGGTGGGTCCTGGATGAGATTTGTGGGAGGAGGGATGAAGAGATGTGGAGAGGTAGGGAGGGACGGAAGGTGGCCACCTGGGTGAGTGATGAGCCAGTGAGAGCTTGGTCTCTCTTCCACAGGCACACAGGCAATTCACAAGCTTGTGAGGAAGCTGCATGTCTGTGTTGCAGACCCTCCCCAGGTGCCTTGTTCAGAGCTGGAGGGTCCCCAGCTTCTGCCTTTTGCTCAGGAGCATTTAGTACTGCTCCTACAATTTCAGGTGGGAAACGGTACACTCTTGTCAGTCTGTTCAATATTTTATAATATGGTCTTGATGTTACCTAGTTAATTAACAAAGGACATGAATGAGAAATCAAATTTAATGGGTCACCTCTTTATCCAGATGAGGCCAGTCTTTATGGAGAAATGGCACCATCTTAAAAAGTAGGAGCCCCAGAGGAAATGTTTACCTGCTTGTGTCTTAGGACTCAAATCCTTGCTGAAATTATACCCACCACATGAGGTAACAGCAATTAGACCAGCACCCCCAACTCCTGTCTCAATGTCTGAGTGACAGACACATCAGATTAATACATCACCAGCGATTAAAGCACAAATTAGAATTCAACTGAATTACTTTCATCCTGAGAAAAGTTTATCAATGCAAACTTAATGATATATATTTTAATCTAACTAAAAATCAATATGTCATTATCAAATTGTTAGTGAGAATGAAGAAAAATTGCAGAAGTTGGACAGTTTGGTTCTAGGGAAGTTCCAGGAGTTCAATGTGAAGAGGGAATGATTCATGAAGCAGCTTTGGAGTAAGGGTGAAGGAGGAGTACAGAAAACTTGGAGGGTTCCCCTCACTCATGACCTTGGTCATGAGGGGGGAAACACAAGAAATTAAGAGTGACTGTCAGTTACCTTCAGGTATGGAGCTCTCCATAAATCACAGGAAGCCAACCCAGGGAGAGGAGGAGAGTAGGCTAGGGTGGAGCAGGGGTGAGGGCTGGGGGTGGGAGTGGCAGGTTAACTCTTTGGACCCTGACGTCAGAGCTCTCCTTCCCTAGATGGGAAGAACAAACTGAATAAAATCCAAGGGGGTCAGGAATGTTGTCTTGTGGGGGAGTTTGTGCAAAATAGACAAGTGAGAGCTAGATTGTGAGAGGTTGTCATCCAGTAGGTACAGCTGAACTCAAGATCAGCATGCCTTTCATTACCATCAGAAAATGGGAAGTGACAGTTTGTGCCTTGTCTGACACTAACATAAATCAGCTAATTCGTAGGTGTGTTCTAAGTGTGGGTTTGGTGAAGATTTCCAGGATGAACATACAGATCTGAGAATGCTCTGTTGTGCCGTGCCTGGAGGAGAATCTCCACATGAATAAATCCCTTGAATTTGTCCACTATCTGAGATACAAATTAAACCTCAGGGTTTGCCTTCCCTCTGTTATTAATTCTAGTTTGCTCCATGTTTGGTTTCACTATATTGGCTGTGTTTTCTAGCAAGACATTTTATTATTATTATTTTTAATGAGAAAGCAGAATCTATTGAGAGTACAGAAAAGCTTCCACTGTGGGAGGGGACCCAAAGGGGTTGCCCAGCTGGGGCCAAAAACCTGGTGCTTATATATAGCCCTAAGTCCAAGTCGATTGGTTACCACAAACTGTGAACTTTAGCTGTTTTGATTGGTCAGTATTAAGGACCAACTGGCAGGAGGTAGGGGCCTAATGGTGAGCTGATTGGTTGCTTTTTGATCCCAGCAGTGAGTAATTAAACTCTAGCTTGAGAGGCTCACAGGGAGTTTGTTTACCAATGCTGAGCCCGAGAAGCCTACTGGATTTCTCTACATTGTTACCAGAGGACCTATCAGTCTGTCTGCCTAGGCTTTCTGTGGCTATCTCCAACATTTAAATAATATGTGGCTTGGTGCGGTGGCTTAATCTGTAATCTCAGCACTTTGGGAGGCTGGCATGAGAGGATTGCCTGAGTTCGATGGTTTGAACACCAGCCTGGGCAATTTGATGAGACCTCGTCTCTTCAATCACAAAAACTAGCTGAGCAAGGTGGCATGATTCTGTAGTTCCAGCTACTTGGAAGTCTGAGGGTGGAAGGATAGCCTAAGGACAACAGGTCGAGGCTGTGGTGGCCGTGAGCATGCCAACTTGAGTGACAAGAGACTCCAACTTAAAAAAAAAAAAGAATATGCATTTGTCCTTTTGCAGGGAATAAAGGAGAATAGCATAAGATGTGACTCCTGCACGGAGTGCCCTATAAATTAAAATTAGGCCTATGCTCACTTTGCTCACTGAAGAGTTATGCATTGGGACTCAGCAGTACCTCAGATGCGGATCACAGCACATTTCGGGAATCATGGGAAAGGAGGCATAGTTGACCTTGTTAGTGTCTCAGGTCCTAATTTTGGTATAATTCCTTTTAAAAATGACAGTTGTTAGTCTCTTGATCTCAAAAGAGAATTTGATACATTTTGACTGAAGACGGGGATGCACTTTTTTACTCAGGACTTTTTGTAGCACAGAACTGTTTTGTATGGAAACCAATAATTTAAAGATGGTAGGCCATAAAGTAAGCTAGCATTGGTCTGAAAATATGATAGGCAAGAGTAGGAAATTCTTTCACACTGACTCTTTGTGGGCATAAAAAATTGTTCTGGGTCACCTCTATTCTAACACCCCTCTAGCTTGGGGCATATATAGCCATATACTTCATGAAAACTAAACCCTTACATCTTGGTGCATCATCAACATTTTGGGAACAACATTTTGGGAACATAGATACTCTATGAACTATTTCCCATAAATGTCCTCATTTACTACCCTGTGAGATAGGTACCATTACTGTTCTCTATTTTACATAAAAGAACTAGGACTTAAGGAAGTCAGGTGACCTGCTCCAGCTCAGACAGGAGGGAGGAGAGCAAGATTCGAGCTCCAATCCCCTCTCTGAGCTTGTTTCCCTCCTACTACCACTAGTAAGCCTACTATGATGTCCAGGTCAGGAGGCATTGGCTGTGACAATGACCTTGTTGCATCTGGGCCTCTTCAGTAGGAGGCACTGTTGTCCTGAGTCAACATCATGTAGCTACTTGAGCCAGCAGCCCACGAGGTGCCATGCAACTGACTGTTGTAGAGTATCCCACTCATCTTGTTCATGATTCACAGTAGAGTTGGCCCAAGGTTTGTTACTGAATGCCTTCAGGCCACTGCTTGTATACTTGCCCTAAATACATTCTTGGTTAACACAGAAACAAGTACAAATAGAGGGCTGAGTCACTGTGCAAAGTCACCTCTGGGTGCAATTATGACAAATGAATGTTCGTCCACCTCTGAGACATGAGCAATCCTTGTTTACAGTGTTTGCCCAAGCACTTCCTACAGAAATCAGTGTTCATGCCCTTCTTCCCAGGATTCTTGGCATGGGAGGTTTCCCATGTGTGGTTTAGAGCCAATATCTCAGGGGTTCTCCCATCAGAGTTTGAGAACATGAGTGGAGTTGACTCCAGAAATCAAGAGGAGTGATACCTCTGAGAATATTGCTTCTAAAATTCCTTTTCCAAACTTCAGAGTCTTGGAGCATTTTTTAAGATGGGAGTAATTGCTGGGCTGGGAATATGCAAAGGGGTAGGAATCCACTTTCATCCAATTTCAGGGACCTGGCTTTGGGGAGACCTTGGTGAAAGATGTCGATTGCCCCTATTGTTATAGGTTATGTTCATTGCTGAAAACTGGCTGTTGAACACCCATTTTCATTGGTATCTTGATTTCTGACTGGACACACAACTTTTTCACAGTAGAAAACAGACAACACAGGAAGTGTCTAAATCATCTCACATGCACAATATGCTACACTAATAGGGAAGTACTTTTAACAGAGAGGGGGTGTGTGGGGATCAACACCACACACTAACACAGCTCAGACTCAGCGGCTGCAACCCATCAATTCCTGGCTGAGCTTGCTGAGTGAAGGGTCTTTGGGAAACTTGACCTTGCCCAAGCTTATCAGCACCTGACTGTCAATGATACCCTCTTGCAGTCTTCCTTCATCAAGGTCATTTTGAGCTATGTGCCTTCAGTTCGAATGTATAGAAATGCTTGGGGAAGTTTGGACATACTGGGTATCACTGAACAAAAGAATATTTGAATTGCAGCCTGCTATATTTATGAGGAAGAAGGTAGGTTTCTCATTTATAATTGCAAAATGCTGCAGGATAGCAAATAAAATAATAGATGCAAAGTGCTTACCCCAGTTACTGGCACAGAGTAAGTGACTGATATGTAGTAGAAATAGTAATTGCTTTATCATTTCTATCACTACTGCCACTATCTCCACTTGCACTTCTCTTATAATTAACACAACTCAAGTCTAGGTTTTTTCCAACTATTTTTATCTACACTCATGGAGGCCTTACATGATTTGCTACATTTCACTCTAGATGGCTCTCTTAGTATTTGATAACAGTGATACAAAAAGGGAGCATTCTGCAACTGTGAAAATCATGTGGTGCTTCTGTGGACTGAGTGAAGTGACCTCCACCGAACGATCTATAACTACAGAAGCCATCTAGTTTTATAAAACAAAGCAAGATAGAGAAAATATGGATGGTGTGCTAGTGTACACTTAAGAGAAAGAAAGCACCAATATATACCATATGTTAAATAATTGAAGTTAAAAGTCATAGTGTGTTTCTTTTTTCAAGCTGAATAATATTCCATTGTTGGTATGTGATCTAGTAGAGATATCTTTACTCCCATCTTCATTGTAGCATTAGATACAACAGTCATGAAAGATTTTTACTGTATAATTTTACTATATTTGTATATAAATATCCATTAAACAACGTATGGTATGATTTCCATAGTGTTAATCTTTTTTTTAATCAATATTTTAATTATGGTTTTGTGGGGTACAGTTAAGGGTTAGGTGTACAATTATGTTTCATTCAGGCACCCTGTTGATAGAGGTGTTTCCCCTTCCCCGGACAGATATTTGCTACTGTTAATCCCATCCCCTCCCCCCATAGTTTCCCAGTACCGTCAGTCATTTTCTTATAGTATTACATTGGATGTTCAAAGTCCATTATATGAGTGAGAACATGTGATACTCAGATCTTTGTTTCTGTGAGAGGTCACTCAGCATTACAGACTCTAGTTCCATCCAGGTTGCTGCGAAATTCATGATTTTGTTCTTTTTTATGGCTGCGTAGTATTCCATTGTGTATATGAACCACATTTTAAAAATCCAGTCCTCTTTTGGTGGGCAGCATGGTTGTTTCCAGTTTCTTGCTATTGTGAGAAAAAAGAAACAAGTCCTGTCATTTGCAACAACATGAATGAACCTGGAGGATATTATGCTAAGGGAAATAAGCCAGACACAGATAGACAAATACAGTATGATTTCATTTACATACAAAATCTAAAGTAGTCAAACTCGTGGAAACAGAGAGTGGAATAGAAGTTGCCAAGGGCGGGGGAAGGGAAAAATGGGGAGGTATTAGTCAAAGGGTACAAAGTTTCAGATATGAAAAACGAATAAGTACTAGAGATTTATCATACAGCATAGTGCTCATAGTTAACAATACTGTGTTTTATACTTAAATATTTGCCAAGAGGCTATAGTTCTGATCACATATATAATTAAACAATAGTAAACATAGTAATAAACAAAGAGAGCAGAAATAAACTTTTGGAGGTGATGGATAAGTTTATGGCATAGATTGTGATGATAGTTTCATGGGTATGTCCTTATTTTCAAACTCATCAAATTGTATCCATTAATATGTACAGCCTTTTTTTTAAAAAATAAAAAGCTTGCATGAGAATGTAAATACAAAAAAAAAGTCGTAGTGTGGTTATAGGTGAGGAAAGAAAAATAGTGGAAGGCAGAAGAACAGAAGCTACACTTGTCTGTATATAACTTGTTTGAAAAATTGATTTCAGGGCAGGCTCAGTGGCTCAGTCTGTAGTCCCAGCAATTTGGGAGGCCAAGGCAAGTAGATTGCCTGAGCCTGCGGGTTTGAGACCAGTCTGGGCAACTTTGCGAGACCTCATCTCTACAATTAAAAATATAAATATATTGAGTGTGGTAGTGCACACCTGTAGTTCTGGTTATTTGGAAGGCTGAGGAAGATGGATTGCTTGAGCCCAACATGTTGACACTGGGGTGGCCATGTGTGCCACTGCACTCCAGACTGGGTGACAGAGTGAGATTCCAGCTCAAAAATCAATAAACAAATATGAAATATTGATTTCATAACCAGATATTTTACAAGATTATCAAACACTATTAATTCAACATAAAAAATCAGTTTCTAACAACTAAGAGCAAATCTAAATGTGTGTTCATTTGATTATGTAACCTACAGAGATAATTTATTTTAGTTGAATTTAAATAGAGTCCTTAATGGATTTTATTCTGATAATAAAAAAATTGAAATCATAGTTTTCAGTATTATATTATCACTAAAAATATTGGCATTGTTATTCTGGAACTCTGCCTTACACATAAATGTAGAAAGTAGCAGTGAAGTAATGTATGAATAAAGTATTCTAAAGTCATTAGAAGATAATTAGCATAATAAAATAGCTACAAATATAAAATCTAAATTAAAACAAAAAATTTGAATTTTAAATATCAGTTTGAATTTGTGATGCATTTTCCCTTGGGAAAGAGGAGTTACTTTCTATCTGTTCACTGAAAAGTCCTGGAAACAGTTACCAACCCAGTAGTGCTGAGAATCTGCCTCCAGATTATGGGCTCCAAATACTATTTCCCAGCAAAATGAATCAAGGTTCCTTAGATAAATGATTGATCCTAGATTCAGGGCAAGAACAGTAGAACATCCTGTCATAATTAAAGGCAAGAAAGCTCTAAAGCAAGACTTGTATCATCAAAAAATGTTAGGGCAGGAGTCCCATCGCCACTGCCACTGCAGCCCCTCTCCCCACCACCTCTGCCGCTGCTGTCGCCATTACCACCGCCGCCACAGCCTCTGGGAGGAGATCCATAACAAACCGCTTCAGGGAAGATCTGCTGGGATCGCTGCCACCTATCCTGCGTCTGAGACTGTCCTGCCCACCTGGCGTGGGGCTCCTGTTGCCTGCTTGGAGGCAGGCAGCCACCTTGTTCCTGTCCGGCCCCACCCCCTCTGGGGCGAGCAGATGAGATAGCACCACCTGCTGGCGATTCAAGGTAACAACACCGAAACGGGAGAAACAAGCTTGATAAAGACATAGACCAAACTGCTGAAGGAAGGTTAATCTGAACTGTCCTTCACAGCAGATCAGGGGCAACTGACTCTAACTGCAAACTAATTTACCAGCTTGAAAAGAAAACTAGAAATCAGACCTGAAAGGACATTGGACTTAAACGAAATGTCTCAGAGTGTGCTTCATTGATTCTATCAGTTTAATGACTTAATTCTATTCCTACTGTATTGTTCCCTTTTTTCTTTTTTTCCTTTTCCTTTCTTCTCTTTTCTTCTCTCTGTAAGCCATATTTTGTATAGAGGAACAGCACACTAACAAGGTGGTTGGTTAGCTTGTATATTAGCATCACTATATGTTTTATTTTTGTTTGTATGAGAGTTGGTTCGACTGTAGCTGTGGTCTATTGTTTTTATCTGTTTCAGTATAGGCCTCTCTCTCTATTTGTTGGCACACTCGTTTGTTTCCCCCCTTACTCCTCTATCTCTCCACTCCCCTCTTCAACCCACTATCTGCTTCATTCTCTCCCCTCTGATAACCACATTTTATTTCAGGGAGTAAATCTACAGCCCCACTGCATGGACAGATTACAGGGCAGTGGGAAGTGGGTTCCACATTATCCACATGCCTGTCAGCAAATACCAGGACCTGCAGACAGATTTTGAATCACAGTTCCCCCCTTAAGTACATCTCAAAACTGCAAAAAGGACCACCTCCAACCTACAGTGCAACTTCAGAATTGAACAAAGTAAGAGGACATACATAAAGAATAGGAGATTGAACAAACAGAAGTAAAACCAATCCCTTTACCCCTGAATAACAGAATTAAAGAAGACGGTGACATGGAGGGAAGGAAAAAGTAGGGAGGGGGGAAAACCACACAAATGAAGAAAAACCAAAAGAAGAATATAGGTCTTACACAGACCCCTGGGAAATCAGACACTGAGAAAACAGATTCTGGAACATAGACAATGAAGAGTCCCCAGAATGTATCAGTCACAGTTGGAGGCCACATAATCTATTTGCACACTCATGAGTGTGTGTGTGTGTATGTGTGTGTGTGTGTGTGTGTGTGTGTGAGAGAGAGAGAGAGAAAGAGAGAGAGGGCTGACATATAAAAATAAAGAATTCAGCATTTTACTTGCCTTTCCTGTAAGAACTGTACCTCAGGGTAACCCAATGGTTGAGAAAAGAATATGACTCTATAAAAGTATTTCAGCTAATCAAGGAAGAAATATTGATCGAATTTCCAATTCATAAAAAATGCATTTAGACAATGGTGATTAATGACTGTTGTTAACAACACAAAAAACAAGAAAATTTTACATCATGTTCCAAGCCTGAATTCTGTCCAGCTTGTAGGTCTATGTATCAGTCATAGGAAATACAGAGGACAGAGAAACACACTAAAGGACACAATAGAGTTGCAATCGGCCAAATCCAGAATGAAGGATGTTCTCTGGGACAAATGGCAAGGTACTTTAACAAACAGAAATATAAGGAAAAAAAGTAGGCCGAGGAAACTTAGAGATTAAAAGTTGAACAAGTCAATTGTAAACAAACAAGTAATAAAATTTCCCCTATTGCTTATTAAATGTTTTAAATGTGACTGGAGATTTAATGACATTAAAGTATTCTGATTGTATTAGGTGTGAGAAAGCTGTTTTGTAAAAATAGAAACTGAAATATTACTTGATGAAAGGGTTTGATAGCTGGGGTTTGTGTGTGTCACCACACTTCACCTTGATTTTGATGGGGAACTGACAGGCCATGACAATAATTGTTGGAGTTGGGCAGTGTGTCTGTGGGAACTTCTTATATTATTTATTTTGTATGTGTGTGTGCTGAAGTTTTCTATAAGAAATGTTGACTGGGCTTGGTGGCTCAGCCTGTTATCCTGTGCTTTGGGAGGCCTAGGTGAGTGAATTGCCTGAGCCCACAGGTCTGAGACCCACCTGGGCAACTTGGCAAGGCCTCATCTCTACAATCAATCAAAAAATTAACCGGGCATGGTAGCACACACCTGTAGTTCCACCTACTTGGAAGACTGAGGTGGAACCACTGCCAGAGCCCAGCAGGTCAAGGCTGCGGTGGCTGGGAGCGTGCCACTGCACTGCAGTCTCAGTGACAGAGTGAGACTCCAACTAAAAAAAAAAAAAAAGAAGAAATGTTAAATAATGAGTGTGATATATGCTTTGTTTCTCACACATCTGTTGCATGCCTGTATTTTGTCTGGCACTGTAGTAAGACAGAAAAAAAAAAAAACTTGCTATGACAAGTTCCTACCCTCCAGGAACTTGTGGAGGCTGGAGAAGCAAGTCCAGTGTCCAGAGAGGACAGAGTGTGCTAGGCGCCTAAAAGGAGGGCACTGCTCTTCTGAAAACCTTTCTGCAGCCATCTAACACCAGCAGCAGTCATTCCCTGGAGTCTGTTGCTGCCTGAGGACTCAGCAGTCACAGGATGAAGGAATTGGAATTCTCCTTTTTGAAGAGAGAACACCCTTTATTGTCACAGGCCACCTCACTGAGGGCACTCCTGGCCAGATACACATATATGTTGTAGAATCAGCTATAAGGTTTTAGTGTAATAACCAGGTGCTCATCGCATGTGATGACTTTGAGTAAAGTTCTTTATGTTATCTTTGGACTACCTTATGCTACAGGAGGCCAGGTAAGTAGCCCCAAACCTGCTGATATAATCTTTTCATGAGTGTCGTTGATTATTTTAGTTCAGGATAGTGTGCCTTGACATAGAAGGGTAAAAATCACTGCTTCAAGTAACCAGGACTGTCACTTACCCCAGGAGATATTGTAACCCAAGTAAAGCATTTTTAGTTCTTGGTCCTAACATGTGCCTTTAGCCTCACTCTGTTGTTGGGTACAACAGGTCAAATGGCTGGTCTCAGAGGTTTTCTTTCCTCTCCAATACATTTCCACACCCAGGAGAAACCCACAACTCACCTCAGTCAAGAATACCAATCCATACATGGTGAAATGGTGGCAGCTAAGATGAAGAAAGTGATATCAAGCCCTAGTCTGCATTGTGAGGAAGACCATGGGATTCACAGCTGGGTTTTAGAAATGAGAACGTGTTGATTGTGTGGATAGCAATGTATCTAGCACTAACTTGTGTGGTATCTGTTGTGCTCCAACTCAATAACTTTGCCAAGGATGACATTGCATGGCTCAGGAAGTATAAAGTGGCCATTTTCTATTGCTGTGAGGCATGACTAAAAATTTCTTCAGTGATCAATAGAGTGCTTATGTTTGCATCTTGAGTGTCAATTTTTTTTTTTAATCCCAACTGTTTTTAGAAGGGTACTTGCTGGGAAGGCATAAATAAAACACTCTGAAAAAAGAAGGCCTTCTGCAAAGGGCATGTGTTGCATTGCTCACTGAGGATGGGCAATAAGCTCTATCATCTCTACATAGTTACTTCATATCCTCCAGAACTTGGTGCAGAAAGCAAACAAGTGGCGATTATAATAGTGGGACACTTTGTTCTGCCCTTGGGCACCATCCTACTCTTGGGCATGCAGGAAGCTGAACTTCCCTCCACTGAGCACTTCTTGGGTTTGTGGAGTAGGTAAAGGAAGTGGACACCTTCGAAGAGGGGGTAAAAGGGCAGAAGTTAGATATAGTTTTTCTTCCAGGACCCAGCCAGAAATATTGAGGGGAGAATGGGCTCACCTAGGGTATTTGTGTGCAGGTCTGTGTTCTCCAACTACACAAGCCAGTGCCTGTTCTCACTCTGTGCTAGGACTATGACAGCATGAAGACTTTGAGACACACCTCTGAGTCAGAAGTGATTCCTCCCTTCTCCTGCACATTCTTTTCCAAATTCCCTTTCCCAGCCTCCCCTCTTTAACACTAACACTAGTGTTGACTGCGTTATTGCAGGGGTGAGGTTTCTCTTTAGATAATCAATTTGTAACACGTAAAATCACCTAGGCAGCAACAGGAGCTGGGTAGCCTGAGCGAGCCTGGGCCCTGTCCTTTGTCTTCTTTTTAAAAAAAAACATGTTTTTTATTTTAAAATTGTGGGGTAGAGTTAAGGGGTAGGTATACAAACATGCATGGCTCAGGCACCCTTGTTGATAAGGGGTGTCCACCATCCCCAGACAGATATTGACTACCATTAATCCCACCACCCTTCTGCTCCCTGTCCCCCCCCACAGTTTCCCACCACTGTCAATTCTTTTCTTATAGCATTATGATAGATAGTCAAGGTCCACTTATGAGTGAGAACATGTGATACTCAGATCTTTGTTTCTGTGAGAGATCACTCAGTATTATAGGATCATTGGAATGTAGTTCCATTCAGGTGGCTGCAAAATTCATAATTTTGTGCTTTTTTATGACTGTGTAGTATTCCATCTTGTATATGTATCACATTTTTTAATCCTGTCCTCTTTGGATGGACACATGGTTGGTTCCAGGTTCTTGCTATTGTGAACAATGCTGCGATAAACATACATGTGCAGGTATCTCTTTAATAGAGTGATTTGAGTTCTTCTGGGTATATTCCCAGTAGGGGGATTGTGGGGTCATATGGGAGGTCGATATTTAGAGCTTTTAGGAATCACCACACTGCTTTCCACAGATGTTGCACTAGTTTACCCTCCCACCAACAGTGTCGAAGTGTTCCCTTTTCACCACATCTTCTCCACCATCTGTCATTTTTTGAGTTATTGATAATTGCCATTCTGACTGCAGTTAGGTGGTATCTCAGTGTAGTTTTAATTTGCATCTCCTTGATGATTAGTGAGGTTGAATATTTCTTCATGTGTCTATTGGCTGCTCATATGTCTTCTTTTGAGAAGTGTCTGTTCACATCTTTTTGCCCACTTTGTAATGGGGTTGTTTGTTTTTTTCTTTTCAGCACTAATGTGTTCCATGTAGATCCAAGATGTTAGGTCTTTGTCAGTCATGGAGTTGGCAAATACTTTTTCCCAGTCTGAGGGCTGTTTCCCTGCTCTCTTGATGGTTTCTTTGACTTTGCAGAAGCTTGTCAGTTTTACAAGATCCCACTTGTCTGTCTTATCTCTTATGGCCCATGCGTTTTGGGTTTTGTTCAGGAATTGGATGCCAGTTCCAATTTCCATAATGGCGTGTTCTGCATTTTCTAAGGTTCTTATTGTTTGAGATTTTACATTTAGATCTCTGATCCATTTAGAGTTAATTTTTGTGTATGGGGATAGATAGGGGTCTTGTTTGAGTCTTCTGAATGTGGTCAGCCAGTTTTCCCAGTACCATTTACTGAATAGGGTCTCCTCTCCCCAGTGGTAGGTGGTGGAGGCTTTGTCAAAGATGAGTTGGTTGAGAAATTGAGGTTTTGCTTCTGGATTCTCAGTTCTATTCCATTGGTCTATATGCCTGTTCTTGTACCGATACCAAACTGTTTTGATTATTGTAACTTTATAGCAAATTTTGAAGTCTGGCAATGTGATACCTCCTGCTTTTTTTTTTCTTCTGAGAATTGTTATGGATATCTTGGTCATTTGTGTTTCCATATGAATTCCTGTATTGTTTTTTCTAGCTCTGAGAAGAATGTTGCTGGTAATTGGATGGGTTTTGCATTCAATCTGTAGATTAGCTTAGGTAAGATGGACATCTTCACAATGTTGATTCTTCCAATCCATGAGCATGGGATATTTTTCCACTTGTTTGTGTCATCTTTGATTTCTTTGAGCAGTGTTTTGTAGTTTTCTTTGTAAAGGTCTTTCATGTCTCTGGTTAGGAAGATGCCAACATATTTCATTTTTTTGTGGCTATTGTAAACGGGATTGTGCTTTTTATTTGGGTTTCTATTTGTTTATTATTGGTGTAAAGAAATGCAACTGTCTTTTGCACATTTATTTTATACCCTGAGACTTTGCCAAAGTCCTTTATCAGTGCAAGGAGGTTTTTTGACAGATTCTCTTGGGTTTCCAAGCTACACAATTATGTCATCTGCAAAGAGAGATAACTTGACTTCCTCTTTTTCTATTTGGATACCCCTGATGGCCTTCTCTTTTCTGATTACTCTAATGAGGAATTTCAATACTATATTGAACAGGAGAGGAGAGAGTGGCCATCCTTGTCTTGTTCCAGTTTTCAGGGAAAATAGTTCCAATTTTTGTCTGTTTAGGCGTATGCTAGCTGTGGGTTTCTCATAGATGACTTTTGCTATTTTGAGGTATGTTCCATGTATGCCTAGATGTTTGAGCATTTTTATATAAAGAAGGAGTGCTGGATTTTATCAAAAGCTTTTTCTGCATCTAATGATATAATCATGTGGTTTTTGTTCTGACATCTGTTGATGTATTTAATTACATTTGTTGTCTTGCAAATGTTGAGCAAGCCTTGCATCCCAGGGATGAAGCCTACTTAGTCATGACGGATATTTTGGAGATGTGTTGTTGAATCTGGTTTGCTAGGATCTTGTTGAGAATTTTAGCATCTATGTTCACCAAAGATATTGGCCTGTAGTTCTCTTTCTTTGTTGGGTCTTTTTTTTTGAGTTGGAGTCTCACTCTGTCACCCAGACTGGAGTGCAGTGGTCACTCCCGCCCACCGCAGCCTCGACCTGCTTGGTTCCAGTGATCCTTCCGCCTCAGCCCTCCAAGTAGCTGGAACTACAGGCATGCACTACCATGCCCGGCTAATTTTTTTGATTTATTATAGAGACGAGGTCTGAGTTGCCCAGATGAGTCCCGAACCCGCAGGCTCAGGCAATCCACTCACCTCAGCCCCCAAAGCACAGGATTACAGGCTGAGCCACCGAGCCCAGCTTCTTTGTTGGGTCTTAATTGGCTTGTGTATCAATGTGATGACTTCTTTGTTGGATCATAATTGGCTTGGGTATCAATGTAATGTCAGCTTCATAAAACGATTTGGGGAGAGTTCCATCTTTCTGAATCATCTGAAATACTTTCAGTAGGATTCCTTTTTCTTCTTTATCATCATTCTTTTGGGCCAAAACAAGAAAGGAACTGACCGTACAACATGAAAGTGGGACACTCTCTTGAGCATTTATTATGATTCCAGTCCCATTTGTTCCCACACATAGTTTTTCCATAGACAAAGTGATGTCTTGAATATTTTATTCAATATGTTTGTCCTCTCTACATGTAAGTTATAGCATGTCTTCTGGATTCTTCATACTTACCATCATGCTTATTGTCAAAGATGTCACATATCATCATTAAACATTTTAATGTCCTCCAAGGAAACAACTATTTACATGAATAGGCCAAAAAACAAACAAACAACAACAACCCCCCCCCAAATCAAGGTGCTGAAGTGAATACAGTTTAAATGCTGTATAGAACACATTGTTATTTAGGATACAGAAAAATCTGTGTGTGTGCATGTGTGTGTATGCATGTGGTTGCAAAGTATACCTATTTCATTTGTAAGGATGACCCTGCGATGTGAGGTTTTTATGTGGGATTTCAACACTTTCGTGTCTTGCATTAAAAGTTATATATGTCTTGATCATCTGTGTGTGTGATTACAGAATGTACCCAAAACTCTATGACTTAAGACTTCATAGTGTAACTGTCTTAATTTGGTTTTAAATACAAAGATAGGGGAGCCTCTGTGATATCAAATTCTAGAATTATTTTCAAATTTCAGAATGTGCTTGACTTTTGCCTTCTTAAGTCTATGTAGTTAGGAAACAATATGAAAATTCCACTTAATCATGATGAGATTAAAGGATTTTTAAAAGCTGAGTTGCAACCACATTTACATTCCCAGATAACTTCTTAATTTTCTTTTAAGTCATCTTTCTTCTTCATAAAATGAACTGTAAAAATCCTTATATATTCCGTAATGTGCCAAGAAAAATTAAAGAGGCCCCTACTTTTTAATCATTTGGTTCATAAAGTGATTTAACTGCAAGACAGAAAAAAATGGAGGCTCTGATGTCTGAGGTATTCTGTGCCATAAACTCCCATAATAGAAACAGATGGTGAAACTGTCTTGGAAGTGAAGAAGCTAGTGTACACACAGCTCACCTTCACATATGAAGAGAGTCAGGGAAGACACATGAAGGAATGCATTTGGCACAGTGCCAGTGGTACACTGTAATTCAACTGTGAGTGCCCTAGCTTTAGATGGGATAACCATAATTTCAGGATCTGGAATGCCGGCGGTGCAAGGATTTAGAACTCTGTGGAAGGTTCTTGGGCTCTCTCCCTCCTACTGGAAAGACAGCATTCTCAGTGTTTCAGGTGACCACATGCTCCAGGGAAGAGCCCATTTTGGCTGTTACCAATGTTTCATAAAAACAATAGTGGAGAGTTGCCAGCTTTGCTGCAGCTTTCTAACCAAGTTAGGATTAACTTTCTACCTAGAGCTGCCAACAGTGGCTGCTGAAAGAAAGGAAAATGTGTAATAGAAAAAGGAATCAGTGAAATTATATGAGGTGGGAGGAAAGGGATACCAGGTGATAGCCTTTCTTGTGACTGAAAGTGGCACCTACAAGCAAAGTAAATTCTCAAGTGAGGTCTGACACAATTTCCATATCACATCTCAGTGGAATTAAGACACAAATTTTCTGACTTGGTATGTTAGTTAGGGTGTATTAGTTACAAACAGACCCCAAAATGTAGTGACACAAACAGATAGCAGCTTGTTTGTCATGTATAGAGCAGTGCAGGATGTCCAGGGTGGTGGGAAGGGCTCCTCCATGAATCTACATGGGGGCCCAGGCTCCATCCACTCTATAGTGCCACCATCCATTGGGGTCTTGCCATGTCCTGCATTTAGCTGGTGAGGGGGAAGAACACAGAGGAAGCCTGCCGGCTGTCCTCAAAGGTGAGTCCCAGAGGGGGAACACACTTCCTTCTGAACTCCTATTCTGAAACTTGCTCTGCCTGACTTCTTAATTTCCATAAAAAATCACTTAGACAATTAGAGACCCCTGTTGGTAGATGAGGGTGAGATGCAAGTTCTACAAGTCCATATAAGTTGAACCTCAGCTTGAACGATCCCATGAGTCCTGCAAGAGTTCTTCCAGGCATTGGCGACATGTTTGTTCCCTAAATACAAGACACGTGTGAGAAGCAAAATGATATTATCACTCAAGACAGGGATTTCCGATAGGTGTGACCTACCTCTTGCCATTAGCACTCCCTGGTCCAGATAGGAAGCCTCCAGGCAATCTGAGTCTCTGCAAGGCCTAATATTAAGGTGCCTGTGTAGGATTTGGGAAAGAAAGTGGTGGGCTGGTAATCCTGAGGTTTCCCTGAATTACCTCCTGTTCTGAGACAAACTTTTCTGTGATCAGGGGACTTAGCAAACCTGAGGTAGGGCTTTGGGGATGCTGGAGCCACTCTCCTGTCTCAGGCTGGCCAGGAGTTGGTTTGGGAGCTGATCCAGGTTTGCAAAGGAGTTGAATTTGAAACAGTTTGTGAGGGTCTCTAATAAAAAGAATATAAAATTATAAATAAAAGCTCACAAGGGTTCCTTCCAGGTCTGTTCCTCGGTGGGTGGAAGGGAAGGGGTGTTGGAGAGAATTGAGCATCATTGAACTCCTACTCTTTGGGAGTGGGTGGTGGGAGGGACAGTTGTCATGTCTGTTTGGTACACACCAGCCAGTTAGTATATCTGGTAGTGGGAAGATGTCTGGTGCTGAGGGCTGTGTTCAGAGCAGATGATGGAGGGAAAAGGGGACCTTACAGAAGAAGGGACTTTTCTACTCAGGGGTGGGACAAAAAGACTGACTGCATAGATTTTTTACCCCTTCTGATCTGGTTCCACTCTCCTACACCAGTTGAAGGAAAATAGAGGGTGGTTGGCACCATTTCTTCTTTTCCCACTAGCTTTTACTCATCATTCTCCACCCTGCCACTCTTTACCTGTGAGCCATGTCCCTCACTCCAGTGGGATTTATGATCGGCTTTTCTTGGGATTGTGGCTTCTTTTAGACCACGCATTCTCAAGGATAAGCCCAGCACTGTCTTCCCAGGAGGCTCCTCTTATCCTATCCTTCGCCTCACTCCCTGTACTGGAATGATGTAGGAAACAGCCTGTGTACAGTAAATGCTGGGAAGAAGACTGGATGGGTGCGTGGAAGAAGGAACAGAAGGAAATTTCTAGTAGATTCTTAGTGGAAGGATCAGACATGGTCTCGCAGTTTATCCTGTATTAATCTGTTCTTCTTGGTAAGCTTTTGATTCTGACGGATTGCAAATATCCTGTGTGCAGGTTGTGTGACTGGTTCATTGCTGTTAGTCTCTCAGCACCTGGCAGAAGATTGAACACCCAGAAGGTTCCAACCAGGCCTGGTGGCCCATTAGGCTATACCAGCGGCTGTTGTTAATACTTCCCTGCCACTGGAAAGACAGCAGACTTTCTGTGCAAGGGGAAGGTGGGCTGCCTCAGGCATATAGGAGGCCACTCTGGCTGTAACTAGAAGACATGCCGTTAAGCAGACTGTGTATGCCTCAGCCACCCCTGTTAGCACCAGGCAGTGGTATATGGTGGTCAACCCCTCACTACCCATTCCTTAATCCTCCTTTGAGAGCCTTATTCAGGCCCCACAGGCTCAGCCAGATCCTTGGGAAACTTCTTTTGTTCCATTTAGCAGGGTGAAGAGTGGAGGGTGAAAGGTAAGCGGGCTCAGATTGTTGAGGCTCTAGGCCCCCAGCAGGATGTTTCTGAATTTATTCTCTAGGTTCATAAGCTAATGGCTTCCCTGAGAGCCCTTCTCTGTGTTTGGGAGAAGGAAACACCCAGGACTGGTTGAATACCAGTGAGAATGTTGCCAGTGTTGATTTGTGGTTTGATAGTCATGTTCAGACACAATATTCAGAGGAAAAATGGTGAGGTTGTGTCTCTCTGTGCCTTCCCAGAGGCCTCAACAGATTTCCATGCACATCTCCTAAACCAGTTTTAGGTTGAATACCTCCTCCTGAACCAGTCATTGACAAGTGGGATGAAATGACCAGGACTGACTTAAACTTGTCATCTGAAATGGCTTTGTCATTGTGGAGGTCAACTCTTGTGTTCAATATGCTCCCCCAGATCAATCTTCCCTGACTTGGCAGTCATTCTCAGTTGAGCACATTCTTCATGCTTGGTACAATGTATGATGTTCCATCATAGATAAAATGAAGGGACATAGACTCTGTCTTAAGAAAGTATCAGATAATAGGGAAATAAGACATGTTCAAGGAAAACAAAACACTAAATAGAAACCTACGATAATTGTTTAGAAGAATTCTAAATTCATCAGGGATTTTCTAAACATCTATGTGCAAAGACAAAGATTAGTTGTTGCTGTGGAGACAAAAGAACATAAAAATGCATTCTTACTGTTAAAGAGGTGGGATATGCTTACAAGGGACTGTCTCTGTCTCTCACTTACTCCAGACAGAGGTACAGGTAGCTTCTGGCTAGTTTAAAGGAGTATTTATGGGGAGTAATTTCAAAGCTTCTACTGGGCCTTTGCATAACTAAGAAAGCGGTCATTAACATGTGTCTGTCAGTTGGGAAAGCTCTTCACTCTAATTAATAGAGAATCACATTCACTAAGCATCAAAAACAAACGTCAAAGACATTTATTGGTAAAAAGTCTTGAAGTTGACAGCTCAGAAATGCAATCAGAGTTTCAGGATTTTTCTGTTTTTCCATTCTCTCACTTTTGCCTTTCCAGATTTTTGTTTCTCTGTCTGTTTGCTTGCTTTTGCCTCACAGTGGCAAAATGACCCTTCCAGCTCCAGGCATCAAATCTGTATGCAAAGCAGGGAGAAGAAGGAAGGTGTTCTGCTGGCACACTTTCCAATTTTTATCAGGAAACAAAACATCCTTTAAAAAGTCTACCAGCAAATTCCCTTATGACTTGCTGGTCAGAACTGGGCCTCTTGGGCACTGTTGTGTTCAAGGGAGCTGGAGGTGAGTAGCGACAGATGGAAAGGGAGAATAGTTTGAGAAGGGCTGTGGGTTTGCCAACCACAGCAGTACCACAGGAGGTAAGATTCAGAGGTATTGTGTATCCTTCTTATAACTGGCAGGAAAAAAAGAAGGGCACCAAGTGAGAGATGAAAGATGGAGGAGGTGACCAGCAGTACCATTCAAATTCTTAGGAGTCATCAATTCTATTGTAAAAGAATCTCTGTGCAAATATGAAGAGTTGGGTGAGTGTTTATTTTCCCTTTTATACTTTATATGGTACTCTCTTGAAGATGAATGTTGGTCTTGGTCAGGGGTGGTATGTGTGTGGGTGTGTGTGTCTATGTGTCAAACCAAAGGACAACTAGAAGAATCAAATTAAAACAACACAATGCCCAGTGCTTCAGAGTTGCTCTAATGGATGTCTTGGCACATCTAGTCCTCTGCTTCCTTCCCATTCCCATCCTTCTACTTCCTGCAAGAGTAGGGATGAGCCCATGATGTAAAATCAAAAGTGGGAAATGGTAATCAAAGTGGGGGGCATTATTTCACAATATATGGTAGAGGAAGCTGAAACTTGCATGGGTGTGAGGTTGATGCTCAGATCAGACAAGTGGCAAAGATCTGGCACCAAGTGGTCAGACACAACCTTTAATTCAAGGATAAAGCCCCAACTTCTTAATGTAGTAAGAAAACTTCTCCACAATCTGACTCCTCTAACCTCCAGCACCCCTGCATTCTGTGAGCTGAGACACACAGCCTCACCTTGGTTGCTGTGTGTCTTGACCTCCTTGTATTTATCACACCCCTTCTTGTTTCCAGAGTTCCCTCTGCTTTCCCTCCCTAAGTGAAGACAGCCCATCTCTCAAGATCCTGCTGGGTCTTCTATGTCCCTGAGCACAGACCTCGGGGCCACTCAAGGAGCTGCTCACTCGATATAGTCACAGTTCCCAGGTACCAGGGTTTCCTTTCCAATGATTTGACCCTGGTCCAATTGCACAGGTAGATGTGTACACCATGTCTGTCAGAGTCTTAACTGTGGCTCAAGTGTACACCCCAGGTACAGACACTTTTTGTCACGATGAGTGAGGACCATAAATGACATGGTAGCTGAGGCTATGACCCAGACTACTGGGGTTTAATTCCTGGCCCTGCCACTTTGTAACTGTGTAACCTTGGGCAAATTATTGAACCTCTCTGTGCCTACATTCTGTCATCCATAAAATGGAGTAACAACAGCACTTAGTTTATTATGTTACTGTAAGGATTAAATGACTGAATCTGCATAAAAGACTTGTAACTGGGTCTGGCAAATAGATATGTAAAAGTGTTATTGTGTGACCATCTCTACTAGCTTGGGAAGGACACTGCCCTCACACATTGGTAATCTTTCTAATGAATTTTTTGAGTTATTACATGAGCAGTAAGTCCAGTATCTTCCTCTCAAGGCTCTTCTATACTGCAATTTACTCGAGCATTGAGAGATCACTCCTGCTTGTGCAGGTCAGAAATGACTTGGAAAGTTCCATACATTTCCACACCCACACACTCACCCCTGACCAAGACCAACATTCATCTTCAAGAGAGTACCATCTAAAGTATAAAAGGGAAAATAAACACTCACCCAACTCTTCATATTTGCACAGAGATTCTTTTACAATAGAATTGATGACTCCTAAGAATTTGAATGGTACTGCTGGTCACCTCCTCCATCTTTCATCTCTCACTTGGTGCCCTTCCTTTTTTCCTGCCAGTTATAAGAAAGATACACAATACCTCTGAATCTTACCTCCTGTGGTACTGCTGTGGTTGGCAAACCCACAGCCCTTCTCAACCTATTCTCCCTTTCCATCTGTCGCTACTCACCTCCAGCTCTTCCTCCTGCCTCAGTTTTGCTTCTAATGAGGGTGGCTCACAAGCTGTCTAGGCTCACTTCCACTGGAGAGAGGGGAGGTTGAAGGGAAGGAGGTCTTCCTTGACCATGTCTCTGGACAGCGTCCTGCCAGTTCTCCATGATAGGTCTTCACATTACTGCTACCCTCATCAGAATTGCCTGGCCTCTACTCAACAGAACAAAATGGGTGACCCAAATCTCTTGCCTCAGCCTCCCAAGATTCCTTCTGACCCTGAGATAAGTTCCCTTGTTGAGCCAGCCTCAGCTCCCTCTGCCTCCAATCACTGGGCATTTCTCTTTTGGGACTGTGGGGTCCTTCCTACTCCACCGGCTACCTTGGTGCACCCTGACAGGCTTCCCTGACACCAATTTTTAGGGTAAAGATAGTGAGATCTGCTCTCCACTCTGCAAAATGGTCATTTGTTTTGATAAATTATTTTAACCAATGGAGACAATTAAAGAGGTTTTCAGGCAGTTTCATAACAGAAGTTGGATCTAAACAAGGCTTCTCTGATTCAAGTAAGTCAGCTATGGGCAGGTGGGAGAGGGGACATTGGCTTCCCAGCCTCCCTTCCAACTGTCCCAGGGAGAGTTGCTTGGGAGAGTGCTCCAGGAGCATGTCCTGAGCCTAGGATCTGTGTGTAGGGAAGAAAGCACTTCCATGGGAATTGGGAAGAGAGAAGGAGAAGCATAACAGGAGAGAGGAGAAAACTAGGCAGGGGTGACTCCCTGTCATATCTTACAAGGGATAGCTGCTGCCTGGTCTCACAAGGGAACTCTGGACCATGTTTGCAATGCTGAGTCTTTCAATCCTAGGAATACCTGGTTTCAGGGTAACACCACCTCAGTCCTGTGGGGCATGTGGGAATTTTCCCAGGCATTTCAGACTCAAAGGTTTCCAAGCAGGGCTTTAGACTTTCAAAATGAGCTGCTGGTGCTGGCTGTCAGTAAAGAAGGTGCTGTAAGTCAGGGACATGCAGGGTTGATCAAATAAGATTCTCAGGGGGTTCTGGGCAGAGTGAGGACATCATGCCTCTGTGGGGAATGAACCTAAAACTAGCGCAAGGAGGACTGGGATACAGAGGGCAAAGTGCTGCCTCTCACAGGGAGCCTCTCAGCCTCCTTTGCCATTCACCCAATCCCAGGGACCTGCAGAGCAGTGAGGGAAGGGGGCTAGTGCTGGAGAGTGGGCAGTAGAGAGAGAGAGAAAGAGTGCAGTCTTTGCCCCTGCAGAGCACTTTTCCATGGATTTTATTTTCTTTCAGACTTTATAGTTGATTTATTTATCTGACCACTTGGGAAGAAAAGAAAAGTACCATTTTATGAGTCCAGAACAAAATAAAAAAACAATAGCACATTGAGGTGATTTATTTTTCTGTTCCCAGATATTTACTTCCTTTTATTATATTTGATAGCAGTCAACAAACAACAAATAAGCAGCTGAGTGCAGTTCTCTCAGCACATAATGGTTTGTATTCTCTGTACACAGGGCAGAGATATTTTACTGCATTCATCATTTGGAACTTGCTGCATTTATCCCAAAAGGTAACATACATAATTTCTTTCTCCTGGCACAAGTAAGCAAAACACATCCAGTGGATGAATATAGGGTGTGGCTGCTGGTGAGGTTGTGACTCTCCTGGGAGGAGGAGGGGGCTGTGTGTTTGGAAAGGGGTGCTCATTGGAAATTTCAGGGCCGGCGAGAAGTGTATGTGCCACAAGGTGATGGTGTGTTTGAGTGTGCAGTGTGAGTGTGGGATTGTGTGTCTATGGGTCTGGTGGGCAGCAAAGTGCATGGCACAATGAAACTTTCTAGTAGGTATGTAGGAACATGAACTTTGGCTAATCCCTGTCTTTGGGTGGATCTAAGCACCCTGAATCTGTTAAAGCTCACATCAGTGATGAACAAGGGTGTTGGCCTTCAGGGGACAGCCACTGGGTTTATGATTTGGACAGCCTTGATGCTGCAGGTTTGTCAGCCTGGAAGTCCCATGGAGGCCAAATCTACATTCTAAATTTTTAAAATTCCACCTTTTTCCACATGAGTATCAGCTCCTAAATTGTCTCAGCAAGCTTCCAGGGTGCTAGCATTTCCCATAGGCATCTGTGCTCACCAGTCTTCACTGCTGCTGCTTAGATCCAGATGGATGATGTCTGCTCCACCCATTGACTCAACTGGAAGCTCCGAGGTCCCTCACTTTCCACATCTAACACTGTGTTGGCCACCAGGCAGGGGTGAGGAAGTCGCCCTTTCAACAATGACCTCCAGCATGGCTAACCAGACTGCAACTTCTGACAAGACATTATGGAAGACCTGGGGTGGCAGGCAGATGTGGCTGTCTCCATAACCCCTGGGCCATGCCCAGTCATGCAACGTGTCCTAAGAGCCTAGTGCAGCCTGCCAACTCCCTGCCAGTGAGTCTTCCTGTGCCAGGGGCTGACTTATCCCCAGCAACAGCAGGTCTGCACATGACCCCATTTCTTGGAGTCCAGATTCCGCCTACGAAGAAGACTGGTAAGGAAAACTGTCCTTGGGCTAAGATCAGTCTTGTCAGTTTCTGTCACTTGACTCCCTCTCATATGACAGTTGACAGGCCAGTCCTTTTAAGGAAAATGCTACCACTTCCCACCTCCAGCTTCTTGATTTATGGCCGTAAGAGATCAATTGCATGGGAACGGCAGAGGCTTCTAGAGAGACTGCATTATCAGCCCCCACATGGGGGCATCAATGACACATGGCAGACTAGTCCTTGCCCCACTTGCTTGGGGGAGGGATACTTCTTTGAGCACCCACTCCCTGTAGCTGAAGTGTACTCAAGTGTCACCCACCAGCTATTGCTTATCCTTAATGCTCAACTATTATAGGTATTCTCCTGTCTAAATCCAAAAGTATATACACCATAATCCCCTCGGATGCCCAGTGTTGTATTCATCCTGCACACCAGTTTACTTTTCCTGAACAAAATATGAGTTCCTGACTTCTTTTCAAGGGTGAATTCTGTTTTTCCCAAGAATGCTGGGCGAGTAAGTGCCTTCCATGCACACCCTGCAGGCCATTCAGGTGGACTTACCCAAGAGAAGACACAGTCTCCTTCAAAGGCATCTTCAAATTTTCTCCTCTGATGTGAGATAAATCTTCAGAAATATTGAGAGATGTTCGTTTTTTATATCAAAAGCTAAACTATGTAGGTCTAGTCCCAGGACCAGATAAGGTTTGAAATGATTTATCGGAAATTCAATTTTCAAGTGGTACTGAGCAGTCACAATGTGCCTGGCACGATGCCTGGCCCTTGGGTCTGCAGGGATGAACCTGTCATGGTCCCGACCCATAGGGCACTCATGGTGCCAAGAAGAACACACACATATCCTCACATGGTACTCACGGGGAGCAGCCATGACAAATACCTGAATCGGGATCTGTGGGAATGACAAGGAAGGAAAGAGGGAGACAGACAGAGGTGAACCTGACTGGGGAGGTTTGCAGCTTGTCATCATTCTTATACATTGCTGTCTATTTTAGGGAAAAGAGGAACAACCTGAGCTGCATGCACATATCTCAGAAGTTAGAGAGACAACCAATATCCCTGATGTTCAGGAGAAGTAAACTGGTGTTCAGGATGGATCCAGCACTGGGTATCTGAGAGGACTGGAAGGATTGAGCAATGATCTTGGTTTTTCACTGTAAGTAAACACGTCAAAATGACTGGACCCTGGGGAATGTCTGCCTCCTTGTCATTCTGCTAAGGCCACCAGAAGTCAGTCATGAAGGGTTGTAGAGTTCTTCCCTATGACAATAGGATACAGGGAAGTCCCTTTACCCCCCCACTTGGCTCTGTGATGTGTTCAGTGTGCCATGTTCTGGGACAGAGGAAAAACAGGGTGCTTCTGGGAACTCTCTTTTCCACACTCTGTTCTCTTTGCCTAACAGAAGCTTCCAAATGATGACCCAGCAGGTGTAGGAGGGATAGGTGGAAAAGTAACTTCTCTTCACGGCATCACCTCTGCATCTGCATACCTTAGTCAGGCCAAGAAAGTGTGGTGTTCAGTGTGGGGCAGAAAGAAAGTGTCCCAGTCCCACCCACTGTGCTGTGGGAAATGCGTGGCCCCATAATTTTGTTGGATCCTACAGACATGATGTATCAGAGGGAAACATGGCAGGCAAGTAAAATCATAATTTCATTTTGCTTATCATTGAAACTCGAGTGGACAGAGTTCCTGTCTTCTCATCTCTCTCCCTATATTTCATCAGAACACCTGGTGCAGATAAAGCCCTGAGGCCGGGTTATGACTTCAAAAGTGAACAGATTGAGCCTGATTCAAGCTGATGTCAGGCCCAGGTGAGCTGCCTTCAGCACCCAATTTCTTCCTGGCTGTTTGGGGGCTTCATTTGAAAGAAGAAAGAACCTGGGGTGTCAGAGGACAGACTACCCAAGCTACAGGGTAAGGCCATAGTACCCTGGGCTCCCACAGAGAAGCCAACAAGTTGAGAGATGAGGCCTTTATTTCCAAACGTATCTGTTTCCATCAGCCCAGGCACAATGGCTCAGGTGAGTTGAGAGCTAGGAAACCACTGGTCTGTCCTGAGCTTCCTCAGGTACCCACCGTGCCAGAGACAAACCTGGAATGGGACTCATGGTAGGAGCACTTAATGAGTTGGGGGCCCACAAGATGATTTACACCAAGTCATCTTGGGTCACTGGCATATTCATGGAAGTCACACACCAGGGTCATTGGCTCTACTTGGGTCCCAAGCCTCTCCCTGCATTCCTTTCTGAGAAGTTGACCCGCAAAGGGAAATCCTGACAGGAAAGGAAGAGCCAGAGTCTTTCCTGTCATAAGTATCCATAGTCTGATGATGTCTTTGGGATCTGTCAAGGTCTCTTTGAAGCTCTCACATAGAAACATATACCACCTGGGCATGACTCTGGGACTTCTAGCCCAAGTCAGGAAGGGGACAATTAACCCCAAAGTCAGATGCTTATAGGGAAAAGACATTCTATTCCCATTAGGGACCCGAAGGTTCTGCCCAGAGGCACCTGGGGAAATAGACTTTCAGAACCGCTCTGGGTCTGGCATTTGTGAATCCTGAGACACTGAAGATGTAATTTTAATGGTTTTCACTAATTCATGATCTGTCTTTATGCACTTAAAAAGAGAACATTTCTAGCCAGGGTCAGTGGCTCAGCCTGTAATCCCGTACCTTTGGGAGGCTGAGGTGAGTGGATTGCCTGAGCCCGCGGGGCAGCGAGACCTCATCTCTACAATAAATAAAAAAATCAGCCAGGCATGGTAGTGCATGCCTGTAATTCCGGCTACTTGGAAGGCTGAGGTGGAAGGATCGCTGGAGTCCAACAGGACGAGGCTGCGGTGGCCGGGAGCGGCCACTGCACTCCAGTCTGGGCAACATAGTAAGACTCCAACTGAAAAAAAAAAAAAAAAAAGAGAACATTTCCATCTCTTGACACCTCCATTTATTCAGAATTAACATGTAAAGTGTTAAATTAGGCATTCTGCACTCAGGATCTTACAGAGCCTTTACTTTGTATGTAGAGAGAGTTAAGTTAATTTTAAATTATTGAGACCTGGCACCTAAGTGAAGTCAGCATCTTCAATTGATTGGGCATCTTTGGGCTCTGCTAATACAGAAATACAACTGGGTTAGAAAACATTCCTCTTCTGCTGATCAGATGCATATATACCATGGACTCAGACAGAGGTCTTGTATAGGTGCTAATTTTATCAGAGTGGGCTTTGGGTGGAAGCAGGCCAGATTCCATATCTCAGCATCAGAAGCCTGATTTGCAGGTGCAGTCTGCCTGTCTGACCCCGTTTTGGAGTGAACAGCCTTGCATTACCCGGTTCCTAGTCTCTGCCAGCCACAACTCAGTGTCTGGTTTCAACTCCTAGTCTCTGCTGGGCATGAAGACCATATCCTCAAGGAGTATCTAGCAGCAAAGACACATGAGACAAATGGGAATCACATTAGAGTTAGAAGGGAGAAAGTAGCCAGGACCCATTGTTCCTGCTGTAAGTGTAGACTCTACTCTCGGTAACCTGCGTACAAGCAGGGAAGGAGACTAATTTTCCATCAACTTCAGTAAATGACTTCCAGATCTCCCAAGGCTTCCATAACATTATGTGTGGCCAGTGCCCTTTAGGGTGTGGTCACGGTGATGCCTCCTCTTTTCTTGAATGTTGACACCCTATCCATCACCCCCCAGTCCCCCTTACCAGATTTCTTAAGTTAAGACTTGCTGTCATTGGATAGGAATTGACAACACTATTGGCCACCTAGAACAGGGTCAGATGGCTCCCCAGCTGCCAAGGTGCCACAAGAAAGTGAGGGTCTTGAGTCACCAGTCAACAGATTCCAGAACTGCCTGTCTCTCAGTACAGTCCACGTTTCTGGAGGACATGAAGTCTGCTGTGGTATCTGTGTTCCAGGAGACCCCTGTCCTCTTTAGGCAGTCCAGGTTTTCTCCAGGAAACTCTTATTCTCCTTGACTCCTCCCCCGACATCCTCTCACACACTGTCAGGGCAACAACACTTCAAATTGTCTGCCTTGTGCTGTCCCCAGTGCCCTTTAGAATGAGTTGCATGACCACTCTGACTAGGTGCTGAGCAGTTTGGAATTTGTGAATAATCACATCACTGACATTAATTGCTAATTTACTCTCTGCAAAAAATTGAGCCACTCTTCAAACAAATGTAACAAATGCATGGGTTATATCAATCGGAACTGCCAACATGTCATTGGCAGGTGACTTGAGGTCACTTTAGTCTTCTGTAGGTGCTGTATGCTCTTAAGCAGAGCTCCTGCAGCCAGTGGGGCAGTCAGATCTTGGAAACTTGTTCCATGAGCAGGGACAGTTGTTAGCCTTGAAGAACTGGAGACTTCTGGGTGAGGGGACTGGGATTGTTGTCTGCCCTGGAGGCTGGGAGAGTCCATCATGGTGGGACAGGTGGGGACATCAGAGTCATGTGTTAGGATCAGCATTCTGCAGACTGCCTGGAGCTGTGTGGATCCTCCTAGGAGCTTAACTTGATCAACTTTTAGCCTAAGCTTGAGTTAATTCAAATAGAGATTGGCTTGGAGCAAGAGACAGCTGGCTGCCTGGGCCCTCTGGACAACAGACCCTGGGAGTGGCACATCAGAAACCTCAATAGACAAAGCCCAGCCTCTGGTGCAGAACACAAAACTGACAAACTGCACATGGGTCTCTGCTCCTGATTCGGTAATGGGAAGGACCTCATGTTGCCACTACACCTGAGCCAGGATGACTACAGCCTGGCTCAGGCCAGATGCCAAAGGCCTGGCCAACCCATGCTGCAAAACACTCATATTCATCTGCTGGGAAACAGGCTGCATGGCACCGAGGAGTGTTGTGATCAGTTTTTAAATGCCACAAATAACAGATTTATAGATTTTTCTAAATACATTATTTTAGCTTGACAGAATTAATTTTTCGTGTTTCCTTCTTTCATTTTTCTACCTGCAATGGTTTATTGAAAAGAAAATAGCATCAAGAAAGTCTAGCGGCAGTATCAAAATGTCAATTTGTATTTATAGTTGTATGGACCCAGGCAGGGTCAAGAGTCCCAATAATTTGTGTAGGTACAATGTGGTACGACATAAAAGGTTATGTCACCTGCAGCTATTTTGCTGCAGATTTAAATAGAACTGATATTCAGCTGTACAGTGAGTTGCTGACATGGAACAGAAAATTGTAACATACTGCAAACTCTGGTGTTAGAACCTAAAATAGGATCCGCACAGCTAAAATATGAATTGGGTGATTGCAAGGCATAACTCTGGGCATTGCCATGTGTTGCAGGACAAATTTATTCAGTGACTTTGGGTTATTCCTGACCTGTTCTCTTTCATTTAGACATAAGACAAGAGCAAAGTCTCGGTGCCAGGCTGAGGTTAAAACTCCAGGCCTGACAGAGTACAGACAGATCAATACACACGCAAATCTGTAAGTGACTCAGGATGCCTATTGGCTGGTGAAGTTGGATCGTGGGACAGTGAAGGCCTGTTAGATATTTTATGTCAATTACTGTTCCCTTTTTAGAGTATAGACATTATATCGAAAACCTGTGAGAATACAATAAATAGAGCTGAATTTTGAATCACAACCCTGTGTCTTCTTTGTAAGGATTTAATAAATATCTGTGGTCAAGAGATGAATGGGACTGTATATGGGAATGTGGTAGGTTCTGAATCATTGTTTCACACACAGTTCAGTATCTAATTTGATCCCACCACCATCCAATTAGATATACTCTAGCCAAAACAAGGATCCAAAAACAAACAAAAAAAATTAGGGCAAGACCCAGAGAGATGAATCAGATGTTAAAGATCACTCACTTATCAATTAGCAGAGAAAGCTCAACTCCACGTTTATATTTCCACATTCCACAGGCTGTGGGTAACTCATGAGGACACCCCTTCTGACCCCTCCTGTAGGGCAGTGGGCCTGAGTATGTTGACTAGCGTCAGGGATGACATACTGGTTTTCTTGCCATTTGGGTCATTGGGAAGTAATTGGCTGGTTTTAGGTCAAGGTTTTAAGGTGCGGCTTGCTGATGGAGAGTAGAACTCAGAAAGCCAACATGTTTGTAGTACCACAGAAATGTTCCCTCTGTACAGAGAGATATAGAGGGAAGTTGATGTTTGAACCTCAGCTTACCAGAACTTCTTATCTCATCACTATCCTATTTCTCCATGCATGCCACCCTCATTCTCAATTCCCCATGTGTTAGTCACATTGCTCTCCTCCAGGGCTTGCGGTTATGTCTCACTAGAAGAAGTTGTGTCTCTGCAGTCTTAAATAGCTCTTATCCCCACTTTCTGTCTCCTTCTTTCCAACTGTCAAATCCTTTCCTTCTTTCTTGGCTCAGTTCAAGGCCCCATATCCTTCTGAAATCTTCATCAGGCAATTCCTCCTGGATGAGTTAGGACTAACAGAAGAAATCAAAGTTGATTGCTGTGAACCTAAGAAAAAAAGAGGCCTTATACCAGCATGAGAAGGTTGCACAGATTTCTCCAGGAAACAAAGGGAAATAATGTTCCTGGGCTTCAAAAGTTGATAAACGAATAGCTAAGAATGTATGTTATATCAACATACGAAATGCAAGACTGATACATGCTACAACATGGATGAACCGTAAAAACAGTATGTTAAGTGAAAAAAAGCAGTCACAAAAGAACATATATTGTATTATTCTATTTATATGAAATGTACAGAGTAGGGAAATTCATAGAGACAAAAAGTAGATGACTGGGGCAAGAGAGGAATGGAGAGTGACTGTTAATGAGTATGAGTTTTCTTTTGAGGGTGATGGAAATATTCTGAAATTAGTGGTGATTGTTGCACAACTCTGTGAATATACTAAAAAATCAATGGGCTGTACAGTTTTAAAAGACACGTTTTATGACATATGAATTATAGTTTAAAAAAGTGATGGGAACCAGGGACAAGATGTTCTCAAGAGTATCTCCTCATTTTTTGCATCTATTTTCTTCTTTCCTCTGAGCAGTTTGCTTGCTTTCTTTGCTCCCCAATCCACAAGGGAGAAAACGGCCTCCCATAACTCCTGAACTTTCATTACTTTGCACAAGATACCATTCAGAACGAGACTAGGATCTCTTAATCCTGATTCCAAGTTTCCAAGAAAAAAGCAAATTGGTGCAGACCAGGTCAAGCTCCCACTCCTGGAGCATTCTACTATGATTGTGAGTAGGAGAGAGGGGTGTTAAGTTAGCTAGCTTCTCAGCATAATCATAGAGAGGGAGAGCAAGTGGAGCTTCCAGAAAGGGATGAAGGAAGGGCAGACCAGCCAATTTATGAACTGATGGACCATCTACCACTGATATTGGTCTTCCAATATATGGCTAAGCTATTAAAACCTGTGATATAGATACAGGTAGATGCGGATGCATAGATAGTTCTATTAATTCTTCTGTCACCATGTAGCATACTTCTACCTAGTACTTTTTGACTCTGTTTCCTTGCCTTTTTTTTGCTATAAATCTTATCTTCTCAGTTATATTACAATTTATCACATGCATGGGCCATTTTTTTCTTTCATCTTTTATATCCCAATAGCATTAGATACAGTACTAGAGGCTTTTTGTCAAGTTCAGGATGAGGAATGGGGAGTGGGATTTTAATTGGGGATGGATCCAGATTGTATACAAGTGTATACAGCTTTGGGGGCTGTCTTCAAGAATATATTATGTATACAAAAATTGAATTGAAAGTAAATATTTACTTAGAATGAATAAAGAAATCACAAAATATATATTTGAAAAAGCTGACAAGTATCACAAATATCTCAGAAAAATTATATTTTATTAATCTATTTTTAAGCTAATTAACATTCAGACACATCTCCATAGTACATTTTTTTCTACCATCTTTTGGTCTGCATTCTCTTTGGTCAACAATTTTATAATGTCATTTTCTATAGTGGGAATAAAAAGATTTTTCCTCTAGCATGCATAAAACATGCAAATTCACACTCAGATGCTGCTGCTGAGTGATGTACTGCTAAAGATTTTTGCCTTACAAACATGAATTCTCATACATTATTTTTCTTATTCCTCATTAAAAAGGAAAAAAAGTATAGTATGTTTATAATTGTATGTTTTGTGTTAATTTTATTTCTTACAGGAGATGACTTTAACTTCAAGACATCAATAATTATATATTTTACATTAATAATGTCACATGTCTGATAGAAAGAATTTCCACAGACTAGCTCCTGGCTTCATATACCACAACCTTTTTAACACTTAGCGATCTTGTGTAGGTTCCCTTGGACACAAAGATTTTCTCTATAGAAACTCTGGCCCTGCACTTTCATGGCTTCCCTAGAGTAGATTGAAATAGAAAGCAGAAAGAATATTCCTCAAGTCATTCATGCAAGCCATTAGCAAGGCAAGCATACAACCGTTGGGAGCTGGTCATGGAGGCCCACTGAGCATTAGGGATCAGGGAGGGCCATGGACCCCAAGATCACTCTGATGCGTTTGGGAGCTGTTGACCCCATTTTCTCTCCCTTTTATTACTTAGCATCAAAGCCAGAAACAACTCTGCTAGCTCAAACATAAAAAACTCTGAGACCTAAAGAGCACAGCTAACTTTAGAAGCTCATTGTTCCCATTCTTCTACAAACTGCAGTTGTGGCTTTCACACAACTTACAGTTCAAACTCAGGGTCACATCTAAGAGCCTTAGTACTGGTCACAGGCTTCTGGGTCATGATTTTACGATTTATTGAAGTTGAGTAAGGTGTAAATTGTAGAACATAGTTTTAGAAATATAAGTTTAGATGGCCATTTTGTTGAAAGAATGCAGCTAGGTTACTTGCAGGTAGCCCACTGTGAACTTTGGACTGGGCCACATTCCAAACATTCTGGGATGGACCGCTTTAGGTTGCAGAGTAAGTATTTAAGTTTCTATAGAATCCTTTAACTTGGCATTAGTATAAATTAGCATAGGATGAAAAAGCTTTATGGGATAGGTCAGTCATAGATTAAGGTTAGCGTTCGTTATGGGAGTTTTAGGTTATTGATTGTAGAAACTTTGTATTCTTAGAAGGTATTGCATTTGAGGAACATTAACCAAGCATGAGGAACAGAAAGACAATTTGGAGTTTGTTCTTCCTCATACCTGAAAGAACATCTGGTGGGTGGGGGATGCCCCTCATGCACCTGGCTGTGTGTTCATGTGAAAGACATGTGAGACTGACTGCAAAATTTGGGGAAAAAAGACCCATTGTAACTCCCAATAAATGGCTTCTACACTAGACAGGAGCCCAGTCTCTTTCTTTCTCTCTAATTTCTTCTCTCTTTCATAAATCGCCGACGCCGTCTCACTCCCAGGGACCCCCAATCCTCGCAGAGGCAGGTCCCCGCATACAACTACACCAGAAGATGACTATAAATATATAAATGCATTCCTCCAAACCCAAAGTGAATGTATCCACACTCAACCTCCCCTTATTCTGAGCCTAAAAATGTCCATGGCCTCTCCATTTTGAACCTACACAGGAAGACTTATGATAGAGGGAAGTTTCAGAGTGGGAAGAAACAATATTTTCAACAAATTGTGCATAGAATCTTTGCAACCTTCAAAAGCACATGACCACATGATCTTGTTTCCAAGGTCCATCACAAGGCTTTGGAAGGAGCCACTGCCGGCAAGGGGCCCTTAGGATCAAGTTGCATCAGTTTCAGGGTAAAATTGCCTTTGCTCAGAGGGTAAGTGTTTTGTTTTGTTTTGTTTGAGTTAGAGTCTCACTCCTTCAACCAGGCAGGAATGCAGTGGCATGCACACTCACGGCAACCCCAGTGTCAACCTTCTGAGCTCCAGTGATCCTTCACCTCAGCCTTCCGAGTAGTAATCCACTCTCCTCGGCCTCCCAAAGTGCTGGAAATACAGACTGAGCCACCTACCCTGGCCGGTAAGTCTTTTTAAACACTAGAGAAGAGAGAAAGGGTGCAACTTGTTGAATGGATTGTAATGGGATACATCTTTTAATTTCCTTTCTTTTTTTTTGAGTTGGAGTCTCACTTGGTCACCCAGATGGGAGTGCAGTGGCTGCTCTGACCACTGCAGCCTCGCCTGCTGGGGTCCAGTGATCCTTCCGCCTCAACCTTCCTAGTAGCTGGAATTACAGGCATGCACTACCACACCTGGCTGATTTTTTGATTTATTGTAGAGATGAGGTCTTGCTGCCCAGGCGGGTCTCGAACCCGTGGGCTCAGGCAATCCACTCACTTCAGCCTCCCAAAGGGGCGGGATTACAGGCTGAGCTACTAAGCCCAGTTAATTTTCTTTTCAAATAAAGTTAAGGGCTAGAATTTAGAATTTAGCAGTCATTGATCTTAGCACAATCTCTTGAAGTGCATTGTCATAAATAATGGAAGAGGGGATCCCTGTCCCTTAGGTCTCAATACAGCTCCATATCTAACCTAGGCCTCAGGTCTACAACCTGGTAGGCCTCCAGCAAATATCTCCACAGTGACTGTTGATGGGTAATGGATGAGGGCCATAGATCTTGCTATGAGGGTCTAATGAGATAATGGATATAGAGGCATTTTGTAAACAGAAAGTTGTTGTACCAAAAAGAGATCTAACAAAAGAGTTCAGTTTGCTTGAGATGTTTTCTACATCATTTACTGAAGATAATCATTAGTATTTTGGAAGATGTACTTTACATATACCCAATCCCTTAGAAAGAGGTACATTATTTTCAAGAAAGACTAAAGACTCTTTCTGACTCCTATTGTCGTCTCTCATCAGGAGTTTGTGAAGAATGGGAAGGAGAAATTTTCAAGCTGTAGCCCAAGTTTTATATCATGTCAATATTTTCAGAGGTGTACCTGTCATGAACTGAAAATATATTTTACATGCTTAATAAAAAACAGATATAAACCTACGGAATGGAAGAAACAGTTGCAAACAATATATTTGATAAAAATTAATATATAAGAAACTCATACAACTCAATAGCATCAATAAATTAGTTAAATAACAACCTGATTAAAAAAATAGTAAAGAACTTGAAGAGATACTTCTCCAAGAAAGATATAAATGGCAGACAGGTACATGAAAAGATGTCCAACATTTCATCAGGAAAATGCATTTCTAGACTATGATGTGATATCACCTCATACCTATTAAGATGACTATTATCAAAGGAAAAAAGTAAAATAGTGTTGGTAAGAGTATGGAAAAAATGGAACTCATATGTTGTTGTTGGATATGCAAACTGGTATAGCCATTATATATGTATATATAACAGAATAACATTTAGTCTTCAAAAAAGAATATCCTGCCATTTGCAACAGCAAAGATGAACATGGAAGATATTATGTTAAGCTAAATAACTCATACACAGAAATCAAAATATGCATAAACTTACTTATATGTAGAATTCCTTAACTTTTAAATTTAAAAAATTATATTAAAAAGCTTGAACTCCTAATAACAAAGAATAGAATGATGATTACCAGTGATTGGATGGGGGAAATGGTGAGATATTTGTCAGAGTACAAAGTTCCAATTATGTAGGATGAATAAGTCTAGAGATGTAATGTGTAGCAGCTTATAATACTGTGTTTGGTACTGGAAATTTACTAAGAGGGTGTATTTCAGATACGCCTAAAGATACAACTGAAGAATACAATTGAAGATGCAGTATAACTGAAGATATAATTTCAGACACAACCGAAGAACAAGCAGTGATGTGATTTCTGTCATTCTTTGCCCTTTCCAGAATCTGATCTAAGTGGAATCATACATCATCACATAGCCTTGTGTGCCTGGTTTTTATTGCTTTCTGTGATGTCTTGAGATTCAATCAAGTTTTTTGCTTTTATCAGTAGGCATTTAAAAATTTTCTTTTTATTTCAAAGTATTACTCCATTTTATGGATGTATCATCAGTTGATAAACATTGGGTTTGTTCCTAATTTAAATTAATTGTGAATCTAGCTTCTTTTATCATTTTTTCAAAAACTGTGAGGCATTATTGACAAATAATTGCCCAAAATTTGACAGTACAAAATGATGTTTGGTGTATACATAAGTGTTAAATAAATACTGTAATCAGTCTGATTAGCATATCTATTATCTCACATAGTTTCTATTTTGTGTGTGTTGAGAACACGTGAGATCTACTCTCTTAGCAAATTTCAATCTATAATATTGTATTAGTTAACATATTAACTACAGTCAGTATATTGTACATTAGGTCTCCAGAATGTATTCATCTCATGTTTGAAGGGTTATATCCTCTGACCAATATCTCTTCTTTTCCCTCACCTCAGTCATTGGTAACGACCATTCTATTCTCTATTATTATGAGCACAATTGTTTTTCTGAGATTCCAAATGTGAGATGACACTGTTTTTTCTTTTAATCTGTCTTATTTCACTTAGCATAATGTCCTTAAGGTTCATCCATATTGATGCAAATGGCAAGATTTTGTTATTTTTATAAGACTGAATAATATTCCACTTTATTACAACCTCTTTATCTATTTATTCATCAACAGAGACTTAGATTGTTTCTATATCTTCACTTTTGAGAATGATGCAATTAACATGGAGGTACAGATATACTTTTGAAACTGATTTTATATTCTTTGAATATATGCCCATCTTCAAAGATTACCAATAGAGAGTATTAATGTACATTCAAAATGGAAATTTGTGACTCATAAGGATCTACAAGCCAAGATATATCACATTTTCTTGAAAACCAGGAAGTTGAAGATAATTATTGATGTATTTTTATGCTCTTGAAGATGAATTCTATTTACAAAAAAAAATTTATTCAAAGTCTATCCAATTATTAAAACTACATTTTAAAATCTTAAAACTGTTAAGTTTACATTTGTCTTATTTTCTTTAAATATATTTAATACATTTTAACAATCCCATCTGAGGGACTTATGTGTCGGTCCACTGAAGTACAATAACATCAACATTGTTTGAACTAAGGGCAAAATTTGCAATAATTATTGTTTCTCAAGACAAGAAACAATAGATGAACAGGAAATCTTAGAGGCTTTGCAGAACTGGAGTCAATCAGAAATCAGCATGATGGATTAGCATCGAAGATAGAGTTGTAACCTTCACAAATTCTCACCTACGTACACTGTTTTTTTTTTCTTATCTGACAAATGTTTTAAGAATACACTCCTTTACAATTATTGACCAGGTTAATAGAACAGTGTCTGTCAGATATCAGGCATTCAGTAAATATTTTTGAATAAAAGAATAAATATGCATATTTAAATATATTTTAAAAAGGAAGTTAAAACTCTAAGTTAGTTTATTTATTTATTGCTGGGTACCAGCCCGACCTGAGGGGAGTTGGACCTGCTCCAGAGAATCAGGACACAGCGAGAAGAAACAACTCGGAGGCTGTTTTTTTGGGATTAGTCTGATCAGGACTGAGTCCAAATTTTATTTAAACTTTTTCAGCTTATATACCATTTTCTACAATATTTAGTAATAATCAAATATTTGCTAGGGGCTTACAGATCGTATAATGCATAACGTTTTTTACAAAAGATTTTTGTTTAGGGTGACAATTGACAATGAGAATTCCATGTGCCCTACAAGGCGTATATCAAAATAACAGGTGTATGATTTTAACAATAGCTTAGCAAACTGTTTTCTATAATATTTAATAACGAATCTGTATATTATAAGCTATATTGAATTTTACTTAAGGTAAAAATTTTATTAACCTATTATGATTTAACAAAACAATCAAGATTTATATGAATTATCTTAACTTTTAGCAGTAAAAATATTTTTGTTGGGGGCATATGAATCTAGTGACACACACCATATCTATTAAATCTGCATCACAAGATTTACATGCTCCAAACAGTGATTAGTATCCGAGTACACACGTTGAAAACAAAATCATAACTAGCACCTATGATTTTTAGCATCCAACTATATGATTTAATATATGATCTCTTATAAAACTTTGAATATATAATTTTGAATGATAAACTGATAAAGCAGATAAAGCACAGATTACACCTAAGAGAAGAAGACAGAGAGGTGCTAGTCTCGGTGTCTCGCATGCTTTAAACTTTGATCTTAAAAGCCTGTCAGAGACATGATGTCAGTGCCTTGTATAAAATGCTAAATAGTGATAAGCAGAGAACGCTAACCACAGTGTTTGACAAACCCAATGTGTACTTTACCATTGAAGTCTGCCGGACACTGAAGTTGACGCCTTGAAGTAAAAATCCAAAGTGCAAAAGTATATCCAATAATAAGTGAGAATACTAAGGATTCACTCTCCAACAGGCCCGTGACTGGGTTTTATTATTACCATACACAGGCATATTAGAGGGCAAATTTCAAGCAGAAGGAAGTGAAGTAGCAAGCACAGGTTTACACAGTGTTATATATGGATAACTAAACTATGTATATATATTTCTAGACTTCCTTATAAAAATTCTGGTCTAAGTGAATACATCAAATAGTGGTTGTCACACCTTTGGACAAGAAAAGGCAGAGTTGCCATGATGATGGCCGGGGGGCAGAGGCAGTCTAATAGTTTTGGCACATAATGAAACTAGGAATGTTCTGCCTGGATAGAGGCAGGAAAACAAAACTATTAAAGCAATTTTGGTTGCTAATCTTTAGCTATCGGGAGAAACTGCTTACAGAGTGCTTACAAGAACAAAGGCTGCATGGCTACTTCTGAGAAACAGAGACTTAAGAATGGCTCAGAGAGTCAGAGAGAAATGGAAACTTAAAGCACAGAATGTTTTTCTGCTGTAAGGCTTTACCTGAAATTTTTGCCTAACTGTTTAAAAGGTTTACTTTCAAATAATATATGCTTTTATGTCACATACACAAACTGGTCACTATTCATATACCAACACTATAGGTTTCACTGATGTTTTTGTGTCAAAAGCAGATCTCCATCATGGGCCTTCATAGGCCTCATCTGTATGCCAAAGCTGTTGGGGACCAGCCCGACCTGAGGGGAGTTAGACCCACTCCAGGGAATCAGGACACGGCGAGAAGAAACAACTCGGTTTTAGGATGACAATTGACAATGAGAATTCCGTGTGCCCTACAAGGCGTATATCAAAATAACAGGTGTATGATTTTAACAATAGCTTAGCAAACTGTTTTCTATAATATTTAATAACTAATCTGTATATTATAAACTATATTGAATTTTACTTAAGGTAAAAATTTTATTAACCTATTATGATTTAACAAAACAATCAAGATTTATATGAATTATCTTAACTTTTAGCAGTAAAAATATTTTTGTTGGGGGCATATGAATCTAGTGACACACACCGTATCTATTAAATCTGCATCACAAGATTTACATGCTCCAAACAGTGATTAGTATCCAAGTACACACGTTTAAAACAAAATCATAACTAGCACCTATGATTTTTTAGCACCCAACTATATGATTTAATATATGATCTCTTATAAAACTTTGAATATATAATTTTGAATGATAAACTGATAAAGCAGATAAAGCACAGATTACACCTAAGAGAAGAAGACAGAGAGGCGCTAGTCTCGGTGTCTCGCATGCTTTAAACTTTGATCTTAAAAGTCTGTCAGAGACATGATGTCAGTGCCTTGTATAAAATGCTAAATAGTGATAAGCAGAGAACGCTAACCACAGTGTTTGACAAACCCAATGTGTACTTTACCATTGAAGTCTGCCGGACACTGAAGTTGACGCCTTGAAGTAAAAATCCAAAGTGCAAAAGTATATCCAATAATAAGTGAGAATACTAAGGATTCACTCTCCAACAGGCCCGTGACTGGGTTTTATTATTACCATACACAGGCATATTAGAGGGCAAATTTCAAGCAGAAGGAAGTGAAGTAGCAAGCACAGGTTTACACAGTGTTATATATGGATAACTAAACTATGTATATATATTTCTAGACTTCCTTATAAAAATTCTGGTCTAAGTGAATAAATCAAATAGTGGTTGTCACACCTTTGGACAAGAAAAGGCAGAGTTGCCATGACGATGGCCGGGGGCAGAGGCATACTAAGAGTTTTGACACATAATGAAACTAAAAACATTCTGCCTGGCTAGAGACAGAAAAACAAAACTATCAAAGCAATTTTGGTTGCTAATCTTTAGCTATCAGAGAAACTGCTTACAGAGTGCTTATAAAAACAAAGAGTACATGGTTACTTCTGAGAAACAGAGACTTAAGAATGGCTCAGAGAGTCAGAGAGAAATGGAAACTTAAAAAAGAAAAATTTTTTTTTACTGTAAGGCTTTACCTGAAATTTTTGCCTAACTGTTTAAAAGGTTTACTTTCAAATAATATATGCTTTTATGTCACATATACAAACTGGTCACTATTCATATACCAACACTACAGGTGTCACTGATGCTTTTGTGTCAAAAACAGATCTCCATCATGGGCCTTCATAGGCCTCAACTATATAACCATAGATGTTGGCTCCCAACAATTTATTTATTTATTTATTTTTTTATTATGATGTTGTGGGGTACAGTTAAGGGTTAGGTATGCAATTGCATTTCATTCAGGCACCCTGTAGATATGAGGTGTTTCCCCATTCCCAGACAGATATTTGCTACTGTTAATTATAAATGATACACATGTTTCATTCCTTCTTAGAATGGAAAATTATTGAGTGAGTCATTTATGTATGATTTAATTTCAGAATACTACTATTTTATTCTAATAAGTTTCTTTGAGTTAATAAAAATGCAAATAGTCAATTGTAAATTAAGAATGTAGATAAATAGATCCACTTTATTTTCAATTCTGTTGCTGACATTAATGTGTGGGTTTTTTGTTGTTGTTGTTAAGAGGAATAAAAAATGTGTGATTTATTAAATAGTTGGAATGTCTATTGATTTCCCTTGAGATTCAATGAGAAATAACAAAGGAAACATTCTGATGTTGAGCCCTACACTATTTCAAATGGAACTCACTACACTAAAGTTAAACAAAAGTGGCAGAGAAGTCCAATTACTTTATCATATGTTCATCAATTTTCTTTCAGGATAATCATTGCATATTATATTTATTTCTTCAGTGATAATTACTCTGTTTATTCTGAATTCAAGTGGCAAATTCATCAAAGACTGCTTTCTGAAATCTGATTGTTATCAGACATTAGCTTTGAAGGGTTAATTTTTCTCAAAGGATGACAGCATTAATACTGCAAAGTTGTAGATGAAAAGGATGAAATTACAATGCTTTAAAAAATAGTGTTAATGTTATACCTCCCTGCACAAGTTAATGTTTAAAAGTTTATCATTATGTCTCATTGCACAAGTTAATGTTTAAAAGTTTATCATTTAGTTTTTTAGCTTCTGTTTTTGTTCATGTCAGTAATGTTTCAGGGCATGCTAGATAAATTCCATTCAAAGGCTCAACTACAATTTCAATTACAATTTAAGAATGAATACATATCCTATGGTCAAGGCTTATAAATAAAAGTTTAGTAGCACTCAAATTAAATTTTTATAAAAGACAGTTTTACCCAGTGTCCCCAATTCTAGATAGCAAATTATTAGAGGCCACAACTAGAAAAGAAAAACACCAAACAAGCCAAAGACAAAATTTTTAAAAATGTATAAGGAATAGGCATGCAAATAAATAAAATGGCAAATTATGGCAATTAATTAAAAAAAATCTTAGAGCTGCTGGATACAGAATCAGAATGTAAAAATTAATTGTATTTCCTCACCACTGCATAAGCTACTTAAAATTATTTTTTAAAGTAAATCATTTATAACACAGAAGGCCCTTAGAAATAAATATGTAGCAGTGAATACTCTAACTTTTATAAAAAACTATAAAATATCATTAAAACAGTTTAAACAATGTATATAGACATTGTTACCAAAGCATGAGATGACATATAAAATATAACTTTTACAGAATTTGTTTGTAAATACATGATTCCAAATAATATTTCAATCATATTATCAAAGTGAAAAGGTAGTTGTAAAATTTATGAAGAATAAATCTTCATAAAGAGGACCAGACCATTCCCACAGAAGTATCAAGTAAGCTTACATCAATGCAATTATAAGGAGGAAATCTTACTGATGAAGAAAACTGAACATTGACTAGCGATTACAGTAAAGAGCATAGAAACATATCAATATATATGTGAAAGTTTAATGTATCAAAATACTCGTAGAAAATAAATGGAGAACATGCATTTAAAACACTGTGAAAAATATGTAGTTTACATTTCTTTAAAGATTCCTACCTTATACAATCTACTGTAAATATTTTAGCTGTGCTAAAAACAAAAAATATTGGTCACCTGAATTATATTGGTAGAAAATATTAAATGTCTGACAATAAAAAATGTTAGCAAGGACATATGACCTGGAGTACTATGTACTGTTCTTAAGAACCATATGTAGCTGGGCTCAGTGGTTTAGCCTGTAATCCCAGCACGTTGGGAGGCTGAAGTGAGTGGATTGCCTGAGCCCACGGGTTCAGACCCACCTGGGCAACTTGGCGAGACCACATCTCTACAATAAATCAAAAATTAGCCAGGCGTGGTAGCACATGCCTGTAGTTCCAGCTACTTGGAAGGCTGAGGTGGAAAGATTGTCGGAGCCCACCAGGTCGAGGTTGCAGTGACCGGGAGCGGCCACTGCACTCCAGTCTGGGTGGCAGAATGAGACTCCAACTAAAAAAAAAAAGAACAATATGTAAATATGAACAATACATCAAAAAAACCAGTTGCTATATTTTAAAGTTGATCTAAGAATAGCCTGTATCTTATAAATGCCACATATAGAAATATATCCAGATAAACTCTTGTAATGTGCACTTAGTGATATGTAAAATAATATTAAAAGAAGCATAGTTTATAATAGAAAACGAACAACTTAATTATGATGCATTAAAGAAAAAAACTTCTACAAATTGTGACATTAGAGAGTGATGAAATATATATGAATATGGGAGAATGTTAGAAACACAATATTCTTAAAAAACACAAAAAATACAGAGGACAAACAACCTGACATCATATTTAGAATGTCCCAAAAATTTAAAAGGTAGATGCATTAAAAAAAATTTTTTTAGGGATATAGATAAATTCATTTTGAAAACTGAGAGCTAGGAAATAATTAAAAAATAAAGAAGAAAGGTTGTTACTGTCAAGGAAGCACAGAAAACTTTTAATTTTGGTAATATTCAGTGTTCTTTCTTTTTAAATTTAATTTGGCTGTTGAATTTATATGTATTCATGTATTTTGCTTCCTAATTTACATAAATAGTTCATATTTTTAGACTAAATTAAATGTTTTGCATTTATATAAAATAAAATGAAAATTTAGAATCTTAATAATTTAAGAAAGAAGAACATTTGTGGACTTTTTTTGAATTTAGTACTTGTGTCAGAGGTTTCAAAGACCACCATTAGCTTTCATGATTCACTAGAAGTTCTCACATAACTCAGTATATTACAAATAAAGATTACAGGACAGATTTCCACGTTCATTTTGACCAACCTGTTCTCCCTCCTTGCTCACATAAAGTTCTCAAAAATAGCTTCAGAAGATACTGGGAATGCACTATTCTGAGATAAGGGAGGCACTGGCTAGAACACTGGTCCTAATACTTTCCCCACCCTAGAAACAATTGTTTTTGTTTTTGCTTACAAGGTTTTAACCCAGTGATGCTTGCAACCTTTCTGGGTTTCTTCAACTGCAGGGCAAATGAAGCATGGGCAAATGAGGCTCCCTATGCCCTGGGGAGCTTTCTTGGGCATCTGGGGACCTAGGTTTCTTTGTCCCTTGTTGCTTATCTCAAAGTAATAAATCTCCTTTGTGAAACTTTTTTGTATGTGTGTTCTGTATCATGGACTCATCAGATTAGTAACCAGCACACAGTGAACCTGTTTCACAAAAATACAGATTAAAGTTGGCAAAGGAAAGGAATGCAAAGGTCAGTCCCAAGAGCACCATGTCTGAGCTTCCAATTGTCCTTTCTAGTGGAATCAGATAGGCAATGTTTAATTCTTCCAGCAGTGTGGTCTGACAATAAGTACAAAATATTGCCAGCCAGAGAAGCTTACATGTCTTTGTGTCCATGGTCTTATCGAGGGTCAGTCACATAGACATGGAGAGCCCACATACCTGTCTTTAGTCAGATAGCCTCCAAACTGATACAGCATAACACAAAACTCCAGGTATACAAAAACTGGCATTCACCATAAATCACACCACCAGCACAAACTATGTAGTATGGGCCTAAATATACAAAGATACCCTTATCACACAAGATCTTCTATGGATTCAGAGGTTAATTTTCAGGAGCCAGTCAAAGCCATTTCTGAAGATCTTGGGCCTGTTGATTAACCATTTAATGTAAAACACCAAAAAAAAAAAAAAAAAAAGAGATGTCATTGATTCTTATGCAATAGTAATTTTTCTCTTTAATTTAACCAATACAGAAGATGAATGAATCTTCAAACTGAGTTAATTATTACTTTGATCAATTACCTATTTCTATTTGATACTACTATTCCAGATATGGTTCTCTCACAGTTCAGTCATGGAACTATGTAACTTTTAATCTCTATACTGCTTTCTCTACCTCTCTACCCCACAAAAGAAAAACAAACCTCCTGAATAATTTTAGTTATTCTTGGCAGAACAAGGGAAAAAAACTGCTGTATTTTGTCTCTATATTTGCATATTTCAGATTCTTGGGGAAAATTGCCTCTTACTATCCATGAAATAATACAACTATCCACTATATTGAAGATAGAATATGATTTTGAAAACTTAAAATTCCAGAAATTTGGAAGCCTTATTTGGTTATCTGGAAGATTATTGGAATCTCTCACGTGGAAGCACATTTTTCCAAAACTGTGTTTCATACCACATAAAAGGCACAAACATTTTGATAAACTGCTTTTCGTTTAATGGATTATATTAATCTTCTATGTAAGAGCCTCTTGGACCCATTTAGTGGAGTCTCTTAAAGTTTGACAACTTTGTTTAAGATTATGTGGCAAGGAAAGCCTTTCCAGAGTGTAAAGCAAGCATGTCTATACATCAGTCCTTTCCATGCAGGCATTCCAATACTTGTGGTTGTTGTATGGAGTAGCAGAAGCCTTTGGGGATTTTAAACAGAGAAAATGTTTGTTTTTTCAAATGTACCTTTGTCATTTTCAGAAATAAGCATTGTCTCGCTACTTGTCTGGTTGAAATAGCATACTAATCATAAGATGTCAGGTCATTGTGTGTCCTGAAGTTCTTTTTTAAGGTCATGGAAGTATACATTTGGAACAAATTTCAAAGGACCGAATAATTATTAGGAGTCCTTCACTTGATTTTTAGTACAATGTGGCACTTCCTTTAACTCAACCCATGGTTTTATGGGGAGCACTATATGGCTAGTTTGCAGAAGCATTAAAACAGACAAACAAGTAGAACTGAGCCTGTTTGATAGTTGACTCTAAATCCTGAAGTGCTTACTGCAAAGGATGAATTGCTGCAGTATTATAACATCACATTTTGAACATTCTAAAGAATATTGAAGAATGAGCATAGCTTACAGAAATAAACATTTCTGTCCACATTTTTTAGTGGCAGAGATCTACTTTGTCTTGATCAAGTGACCAGGAATGTGAAATATTTCTATTGGTAGTGAAGAGAAGGTTTAAGGAAGTTGTATAGACAGACTTCCTGCATTGGATGTAATGCTCAACTCATTGCATCTTCATATGAAATATCTACTTCCTACGTTGTAACTCTTGGCTTAGTTCCTTTAGAGACTTTTGTATGCAAAAGACAAATGTTTAATGAAAGGTATACACAGTGATTTCACTAAATTGGGAACTGAAAATGGCACAGTGTGTTTTCAGACTTCATAACTGAAGCTAAGAAGATAGGTTTTTCATCTTCTAGGTCCCAAGAAACTAATGTTTAGGTATGTGGTAAGGGTCCTAACTAATCAAAAATCACATTCCTGACTTTTGAGTCATGAGAAAATGAATTCCTAACAGTTGCAGATAAAAGTGGCTGACAATTGTATTCGAACAAACTCTTATAGTGAAATCCTCACTCTTGTTTTTTCCTTTTTCTTTCCTTTTGCTGAACTAGTTTTCCATGTCCCTCATCATTTTTATGCATTATCCAAGGTGTTTTCAATGAATTCATTTTCTGCTTCAATGAGAAGAGCTGTTTTACTGCTGTTCATAATAATATTATTATATGGAAAACATAATAGTAGTCTTAAGCATAATCTTTATGATTCAACAACATACACATTTTATATAAAAAGAAAATTTTCCTTTTCAATAACATTTTTAAAGTACCACTAGGAAATTGTTTTAGTTATTTTTTCCAGACTTGTAAGTTTATTTAATGAAAATGATGAAAGAAGGAATGAATGAAATTAGAGAGGAAGGAAGGAAGGAAGGCAGAAAGGAAGGAAGGAGGGAGGGAAAAAAGATAGGATGAAAGAAAGAAAGACAGGATGACAGATCATGGACAACTTCTCTCCCTATGAAAATTTTTTCAATTGTATTTTTCCGCAGACATTTTATTGATGGTGAAATGTTGACTTTTTTATAAATATGTGAATATTTCCCCTGTTAAGTGAGAAGCCCATATAGTAGTAAATTTAGTTTTACTTTTCCAACTGGGTATAGAAAAGAAGCCATCTGGGATTCTGTAATGTATTCATTCTCAGGCACATCTACAGTAAGAGTCTTAAGAGTACAGAATATGCCATTGTCAATATTCAAAGAATGTTAAAATCTAGAACTCTGTTTTAAAGTATTAAGAAATAGTGCTGCAATGTTGCCATAATTGCTAAAGAAAACTGAGAGTCATGAAATGAGTACCATCTTCTAAACAATGTGCTAAGTACTCACATATATTATCTCAATCCTAACAAGAATCTGATGAAAAGTGATATTATTATTCATCCTTTAAAAATTAGTAAACATTAGATTAAACAAGTAGTTCAAGGCCCCACAATTGTGAAATGGCAAAACTAACATTCAAATCCAGTTTGCCTTAGTCATCCTCTTTTACTCCTGTAGCTTAATATTCAAGGTATATTTACGTTCACTCTGATGGTTGCCAAACAAAAATTAGGGTGTGTGAGATTCTTCTCAAGATATTGAGCTTGCACTCAATATTTCATCTTATAGTCAAACACTTCAAGGTATCATTATCCAAATTTATAGTAGAAAATGATACACATAATAGAATTAACAGGAGATATTATTATTTTTTAAATTGACTGGTTAAAGTGAAGAACTATTTTGGTTTTAATCAAATATCTGATGAAGGCATATATTATGTCGTTACTGACTACATTATAGTCAATTGTGCTACTATTCTTCACTCTTTTTGTGCATTTAAAACCAATCAGCAAAGCCACAGCACTAGGAAGAGAGCAATTGCTATCCAAAACTCTACTGGGTTTGGGGATTATCCTGTGATAATGTCCCACTTGCCTCAAACTAGACTATAAATACTCACCATTATAAAATTTATTTCTAAAACCTGGAAAAAAAGTCAGCTTCTTGTACAATGTAACTTCTACAGTTCAAAATATTTAAAATTATACATGGTTTTAAGGTGGATGATTTATTTTATAAAACATCAACAAAATGTCTGTTGTGAATGTAGAAAAGACAGAGAGTTTGCCTCAGCTAAAATATATCTTTGCTGACTGTGTGTGTGTGCCTGTGTGTGTGCTGAGAAAGTGGGTAGAACGTAGTGGTGAGATAGACCCAAGATTACCTTATCTATGTCAGTTGCAAGAAAAAAAATACTACTCAATTTGTTGTGTACTTTATTGCGATGAGAATGAAGCTAACTATGTTTATTTAAGACTTTTTGGAAATGCAATAGTTTAATTAATTTCTTGTCTCAGGAACCTACGCTTCAGATTCTATAAGCATATATCCCACATTAAATCACAGTATGGCTAATTATTTTGTGTGTTCTTTTAAATACAAACTAGGAAACATTACAATTTCTTTTTTATTTTATTTTATTTTAACATTGTGTGGTACAATTCAGGGTTAGGTATATAAATATTCATTGTGCAAGTACCCTTGTTGATGAGGTGTGCCCCCACTTTCCCAGGCAGATTTCTACTACTGTCAATCCTACCTCTCCACCTGCCATCCCTCCCCACAGTTTCCCACTACTGTCAATCCTTTTCCTACAGTATTATAGTAGCTATTCAAGGTCCACTTATGAGTGAGAACATGTGATACTCAGTTCTCTGTTTCTGTGAAAGATCACTCAGCATTATAGACTCTAATTCCATCCAGGTTGTTGTGAAGTTCATGATTTTGTTATTCTTTATTACTGCATAGTATTCCGTTGTGTGTATGTGCCACATTTTTAATCCAGTCCTCTTTAATGGGCAGGATCACTGGTTCCATGTTCTTGCTATTGTGAGCAAGGCTGCAATAAACATATGTGTGCAGATATCTTTTTTGTATTGTGATTTGAGTTCTTCTGGGTATATTCCCAGTAGGGGGATTGTGGGGTTATATGAAAGGTCGATTTTTAGAACTTTAGGAATTACCACACTGTTTTCCACAAAAGAGGTACCCGTTTACATTACAATGTAGAAGTGTTTCCTTTTTGTCACATTCTCTCCAGTATCTGTTATTTTTTGGGTTATTGATGATGGTCATTCTGACTGGAATTAGGTGGTATCTCAGTGTACTTTTAATCTGCATCTCCTTGATGACTAGTGAATTTTAACTTTTTTTATGTATCTGTTGACTGCTAGTACATCTTCTTTTGAGAACTGTCTATTCATTTCTTTTGCCCACGTTGTAATGTGGCTGGGAAACATTACAATTTCAAAATAAAATATTGAATTATTAAATAATCATAGTGGCATTAATAATAATTCTTATAACAAATGATAAATACATTTCTATGCATCTACAACATAGAAAGTCTTGTAAAATGTGCTATAAATTATCTAATTTAATCTTTACCTCAATGTTATGATATATTATTGTGCTAATTAAACATAACAAATAAATATGGAGAAGTTCAATGACTTCTATAAAATTTGATTTTAAGTCTGAGGTTAAACTTGTTTGCTTAACTCCATATCCTGTATTCTTAATCACCACAGCACAATGTTATTTGTAAAGGAGAGAGAATAGAATGAATCCAATAGAATGAGTCCAATTGGGTCTAATAATTCTGTCATCTACATATCTCATTCAAACAATAGCAAATAAAATTTTTTTAATGGAAAATTTTTAGAAATAGAAGGTTTATAGATGAGATTTCACTGAGATTCAGCAGGTCCACTTGATTTTAGATTTTTCTGATCTCAGTACAGATTAGTATGAGATAAATCATTCAAGGAATACTTTTTTTGGATACTCAGTCTCTCATAAACTATTTGACTGCAAATACCCTTTAAACAGGTTTTGCAAGTATCATGGGGCTCAAGAAAGAAAAATATGACTATGATCTCATATATGTTTTTGGATAAGAGATATGAGCTCATTACAATCATTAATGGAAATGTCAATAGTTTGGATGAACTTGGTGGTTTTTGTTTGTTTGAGTCAAGGTCTACTTCTGTCACGCAGGCTGGAGTGCAATGGCACCATCATGCTGACCATGACCTCAACTTCCTGGGCTCAGGTGATCCTTCTGCCTTAACCTGCTGAGTAGCTGGGACTACAGGCTGTGCCATCATGTCCCACTAATTTTTTAAATATTTTGTAGCAATGAAGTTTCATTATGCTGCCCAGGCTACTCTCCAATGGTACCAAGCAATCTTCCTGCCTTAGTCTCTCAGAGTGTTGGGATTACAGGCATGAGCCACTGCACCAAGCCTAGATGAACTTGCAAATATAACCACCCCATCTGAAAAATAAAAGATCATTTCAACAGATGCAGAAAAACCCTTTGACAAAAATTAACACTCATTAATGATTTAAAAAAACTCATAACATATTAGGTACAGAAGGAATGTCCCTCAAAGCAATATAGGTCACATATTTTAGAAAATCACTGTTAGCCTCATAATGAATAATGAAAAATTGAAAGATGACCTTCATATAGACCAACAGAATAGAATGGAGATTCCAGAAGCAAAACCCTCCATTTCACAACCAACTCATCTTCAACAAAGCCTCCACCATGCACCAGTGGGGAGAGGAGAACCTATACCGTAAATGGTGCTGGGAAAACTGGCTGATCACATGCAGAAGATTGAAATAGGATCCCTATCTATCCCCATGCACAAATGTTAACTCCAAATGGATCAGAGACCTAAATGTAAAACCTCAACCCATAAGAACCTTAGAAAATGAAGGACATACCCTCATGGAAATCGGAACTGGCATCCAATTACTGAACAAAACTCGAAACCCACAGGTCATAAGAGAGAAGATAGACAAATGGGACCTTATTAAACTGACAAGCTTCTGCAAAGCCAAAGAAACCATCAAGAGAGTAAGGAGACAGCCTACAGACTGGGAAAAATTATTTGCCAACACCAGGTCTGACAAAGGCTTAACATCTTGGATCTACAAGGAACTCAAACATGCTGAAAAGACAAAAACAAACAACCCCATTATAAAATGGGCAAAAGATATGAACAGGCACGTCACAAAGGAAGACATCCAAGCAGCCATCAGACACATGAAGAAATGTTCAACCTCACAAATCATCAGGGAGATGCAAATCAAAACCACACTGAGATACCACCTAACTCCAGTCAGAATGGCAATTATCAACAACTCAAAAAATAACAGCCACTGGAGAGGGTGTGGTGAAAAGGGAACATTTCTATACTATTGGTGGGAGTGTAAACTAGTGCAACCTCTGTGGAAAGCAGTGTGGCGATTCCTAAAAGCTCTAAATATCTACCTCCCATATGACTCCACAATCCCCCTACCGGGAATATATCCAGAAGAACACAAATCACTCTAAAAAAAGACACCTGCACACGTATGTTTATCACAGCATTGTTCACAATTGCAAGAACCTGGAAGCAACCATGCTGCCCATCAAAAGAGGATTGGATTAGAAAAATGTGGTACATATACACAATGGAATACTACGCAGCCATAAAAAAGAACAAAATCATGAATTTTGCAGCAAACTGGATGGAACTAGAGTCTATAATACTGAGTGACCTTTCACAAAAGCAAAGGTCCGAGTATCACATGTTTTCACTCATATAATGGGCCTTGAACATCCAATCTAATACTATAAGAAAATGACTGACAGTAGTGGATGACTATAGGGGGGGAGATGGGATTAACGAGCAAATATCTGTCTGGGCATGGGGAAGCACCTCTAATCAATAGGGTGCCTGAATGAAATGTATTTGTATACCTAACCCTTAACTGTACCCCACATCATAATAAAACAATATTGATTATTAAAAAAAGAAAGAAAAATGATATTACATCAAACTAAAAATGTCTTCAGAAAAAAGAAATCAATAGACTAATGAGACCAACTCAGAAAATGGAAGAAAATATTTGCAGTCTATGCATTTGGAGAGTTAATATCCAAAGTAAATAGAAAATTCAAATAATGCAATAAAAGAAAACAACCTAATTTTAAAAAGGGCAAATTATTTGAACAGACCTTTCCCAAAAGATCTACAAATGGCCAACAGATATATGAAAAAATGCTTAGTGTCACTTATCATCAGTGAAATGCAAATTAAACCACAATGAGAATCAAATTAAATGCAAATTAAACTTTACACATGTTAGAATAGCAACTATCAAAAAACAAAATTTTAAAAAGATGAGTAACAAGTGTTGGTGAAAACATGAAGAAAAAGAAATGTTTGTACACTTTTGGTGGAAATATAAATTAGAATAATCACTATTGAAATATGAATTTTCTTCATAAATATAGAACTTCCATATGATTCAGCTATCCCACTACTGTGTATAGATCCAAAGGAAATTAAACAGTTGCTCTCCCATGTTAATTGTAGCATTATGCACAATATTCAAGATAAGGACTCAACCTAAGTGTCCATCAGTGAATGAATGGATTAAAAATGTGATGTCTACCAATGTGTGTGTGAGTGTATAATGGAATACCATTTAGCCTTCAAAAACGAAGAAAATCCTACTTACAACAACATGTATGAACTTGAAAGATATGCTATTTGAATTAAGCCAGGCACAGAAAGACATTTTATGGAATCTAAAAAATTTGATCTCATAGTAGAGAGTAGAATGGTGTTTCCTGGAGGTTGGAATGGTTGAGAGGAGTGGGATGTTGGAGAGTTATTGGTCAAAGGACAAATTTTCAGTTCAGTAAAGGAAAAAATTCAGGAGATCTATTATACATGTTGACTATAATTAATACATTGTATTCTAGAAAATGCTAAGATGGGGATGTAGATTATCATCACATAAAATAATAATTATGTGAGGTAATGCATGTATTAATTAGCTAAAGTCATTCTCAAATGTATGTATTCTCCAAAATATCATGTTGTATATAATTAATAAATACAATTTTATCTCTCAATTTAAAAAATGGTTTTAAAAATCTATACCAAAATTGCCTAAGGAAAATGTGAATTTCTACTTAGGGATTGTAAAAGAAACACACTGAGGAGTAAAATTTGAGCCTACATTCAAATCTGCTATTGACTAGTGTATTTCTAAGTCCGGGTTATTGAGCACCTACATCAAAATAATAAAGGTTGGCCAGGTACAGTGGTTCAAGCCTGTAATGCCAGCACTTTTGGAGGTCGAAGTGAGAAGGTTGCCTGAGACCAGTCTGGGCAACTTGGTGAAACCTCGCCTCTACAATAAATCAAAAATTAGCTGAGCATGGTGGCACACACCTGCAGTTCAATCTACTTGGGAGGCTGAGGCAGAAGGATCACCCGAGCACAGCATATTGAGGCTGTGGTGTCCATGAGCATGCTACTGCACTCCAGCCTGGGTGACAAGAGAGAGACTCCAATTAAAAAAAAAAGAGTAGAAGCGGCAAGATGGCGACGGGGCAACCCGGTCTCTGAAGCCCTCTGCAAAGGAGATCTGCAGTGGGTCTCTGACTCTCACCCCGGGGGGCTAGGGACCCCAACATCGCAGCCTGCTCTTCATACAGAGCTCGGCCATTGCCATCGCTGAGACATCTCAACAGACTGGACAGCCACTGCGGCAGTTGGATCATCTGTAACTGTGGTCTATTGTTTTTATCTGTTTCAGTATAGGCCTCTCTCTCTATTTGTTGGCACACTTGTTTATTTCCCCCCTTACTCCTCTATCTTGCCACTCCCCTCTTCAACCCACTATCTGCTCCATTCTCTCCCCTCTGCTAACCACATTTTATTTCAGGGAGTAAACCTATAGCCCCACTGCACGGACAGATTCCAGGGCAGTGGGAAGTGGGTTCCACATTATCCACACACCTGTCAGCGAATACCAGGACCTGAAGACAGATTTTGAATCACAGCTCTCCCCTTAAGTAAATCTCAAAACTGCAAAAAGGACCACCTCCAACCTACAGTGCAACTTCAGAATTGAACAAAGCAAGAGGACATACATAAAGAATAGGAGATTGAACAAACAGAAGTAAAACCAATCCCTTTACCCCTGAATAACAGAATTAAAGAAGATGGTGACATGGAGGGAAGGAAAAAGTAGGGAGGGGGAAAAACCGCAGAAATGAAGAAAAACCAAAAGAAGAATATAGGTCTTACACAGACCCCTGGGAAATCAGACACTGAGAAAACAGATTCTGGAACACAGACAATGAAGAGCCCCCAGAATGACTGGTTACATGCAACAAACCCAGACATCAAGACATTAATGGAGAGAATTAAAAAAATTGAGGAGAGACAAGAGGAAAATAGGAAGGAGCTGCTGTCAGAAATGACAGCAGTAAAGAATACTGTGATGGAAATGAGCAACAGACTAATAAGCATGGAAAGCAGAATCAGCAAAGCCGAAGAAAGAATCTCAGAGCTTGAAGACCAAAACACAGAACTAACCCAAACTGTCAAAAGCATAGAAAAGAAGCTCAAAAAGACAGAACAAAACCTGCAAGAGATGAATGATCACTTCAAGAGACCAAACCTAAGAGTAATTGGGCTTCCTGAAGCAGACAGAGAAAGAGAAGCCACACTGGAACAAGCATTTCATGAAATCATTCAAGAAAACTTCCCTCATCTCATTAAGGATGAAAAAATTCAAACACAAGAGAATCAGAGAACCCCTGCAAGACAACAAATGAGAAGACAAACTCCCAGACACATAATAATTCGCCTAAACAAAGTAGCTATAAAAGGAAAAATCCTAAAGGCAGCAAGAGAAAAAGGCCAGACTATCTACCAGGGAAAACCAATTAGAATAGCAGCAAATTTATCCACAGAAACCCTTCAGGCCAGGAGAGCCTGGAGCCCTATCTTCAAAGTTCTAAAGGAGAAACAATTTCAACCAAGAATAACCTACCCACCCAAACTAAGCTTCATTAGTGAGGGAGAATTGAAATCTTTTCCAGAAATCCAATCCCTAAGAACCTACGCTGCCACCACACCACCTCTACAAGAAACACTTAAGAAAGTAATGAACACAGAAGAACAAAAAAAGAACAACAGCATTCTTCACAAGAGTACAGGCAAAAGATTAAAAACACACATGAACCAACTCCAAAACCCAAAGAAAGACAACAAACAAACAGGAACAACTCTGTAAGAACCTTATGACAGAAATCAACTCTTGCATTTCAATTATTAGCCTAAATGTGAATGGACTAAATGCACCACTGAAAAGACATAGAATGGCAAAATGGATAAAATATCATCAGGCAACAATCTATTGCCTTCAAGAGACTCACCTCACTAGAAAGGACACCCATAGACTCAAAGTAAGAGGATGGGAAACAAACTTTCAGGCGAACGGAATACAAAAGAAAGGAGGAGTAGCGATCTTAATTTCAGACAAAATACCCTTCAAGCTATTAAAAATCAAAAAGATACAGAAGGCCACTACATAATGATAAAAGGCTCAATCCATCACCAAGGAATATCTATCCTAAACATATATGCACCCAACATAGTTGCACCAATTTTCATAAAGCAACGTCTTGGAAAACTAAAGAAAGATATCGACTCTAACACCATCATAACTGGGGACTTTACTACCCCACTCACAACCCAAGACAGATCATCAGGACAAAAAATCAGCAAGGAGATCTGGAACCTCAATGTGACTTTGGACCAAATGGACTTAATTGATACCTACAGAACACTCCATCCAAAGACCACAGAATACACATTCTACTCATCACCACATGGAACGTATTCTAAGATCGACCACATACTCGGCCATAAATCAAGCATAAGTAAATTTAAAAGGACTGAAATTCTACCAAACACCTTCTCGGACCACAGTGGAATAAAAATAAACATTGACACCAACAAAGTCCCCCCAAAACCCACAAAGACATGGACACTAAACAGCATGATGCTAAACAGCTCCTGGTCAATGACGAAATCAAAACAGGGATCAAAAGATACCTGGAAACAAATGAAAATGAAGAAACATCTTACCAGAATCTCTGGGATTCCCTGAAAGCTGTAGTAAGAGGGGAATTTATATCCCTACAAACACACATGAAGAAAATGGAAGGAACAGAAATTCACAACCTAACAAGCCACCTAAAGAAGCTGGAAAAGCAAGACCACAAAAACCCTAATTTCAGCAGAAGAATCCAGATCACCAAAATAAAAGCCCAAATCCAGGACATAGAAGACAAAAAGATAATACAAAAAAATCAACAAAATAAAAGCTGGTTCTTCAAAAGGATAAACAAGATCGATGATCCCCTAGTTAGACTGACCAAGAAAAAACGAGAAAGAACCCAAATAAGCGCAATCAGAAACACAAAAGATGAAGTCACATCTGACCCTGAAGAAATACAAAAGATCATTAGAGACTACTACGTACACTTGTGTGGAAACAAACTTGAAAACCTTAAGGAAATGGATGACTTTCTGACACCACACAACCTACCTAGGTTGGAACAAGAAGAAATTGAGACCCTAAATAGACCAATGACAATCAAGGAAATCAACTACGTAATAAGAAAACTTCCTACAAAAAAAAGCCGTGGTCCAGATGGCTTTCCAGCAGAATTCTACAAGACATTCAAGGAGGAACTGATATCAATCCTACTGAAGGTATTCAGGCGATTGAAAAGATGGAACTCTCCCCAAATCATTTTACGAAGCCAACACCACATTGATACCCAAGCCAGGTAAAGATCCAACAAAGAAAGAGAACTACAGGCCAATATCTTTGATGAACATAGATGCTAAAATTCTCAACAAGATCCTAGCAAACCGGATTCAGCAATACATCTCAAAATACATCCACCATGACCAAGTAGGCTTCATTCCTGGGATGCAAGGCTGGTTCAACATCCGTAAAACCATAAATGTAATTAAATACGTCAACAGATGTCAAAACAAAAACCACATGATCATATCATTAGATGCAGAAAAAGCTTTTGATAAAATCCAGCACCCCTTCTTGATAAAAACTCTTGAACATCTAGGCATACGGGGAACATACCTCAAAATAGTAAAAGCCATCTACGAGAAACTCACAGCCTGCATACTCCTAAATGAACAAAAATTGGAACCAATTCCCCTGAAAACTTGAACTAGACCAGGATGCCCACTCTCTCCCCTCCTGTTCAACATAGTATTGGAAGTCTTGGCTAGAGCAATCAGAGAAGAGGAGGCAATCAGAGGTATACAAATAGGAAAAGAGGAAGTCAAGTTATCTCTCTATGCAGATGATATGATTGTGTACCTTGAAAACCCAAGAGAATCTGTCAAAAGCCTCCTTACATTGATAAAGGCCTTTGGCAAAGTCTCAGGATACAAAATAAATGTACAAAAGACAATCGCATTTCTCTACACCAATAATAAGCAAACAGAAACCCAAATAAAAACAACAATTCCATTCACAATAGCCACAAAAAAAATGAAATACCTTGGCATCTTCCTAACCAGAGACATGAAAGACCTTTACAATGAAAATTACAAAACACTGCTCAAAGAAATCAAAGCTGACACGAACAAGTGGAAAAATATTCCATGCTCATGGATCGGAAGAATCAACATTGTGAAGATGTCCATCTTACCTAAGACAATCTAAAAATTCAATTACCATTAAATTGAATTACCATTAAATTACCAACAACATTCTTCTCAGACCTAGAAAAAACAACACTGGAATTCATATGGAAACACAAACATCCAGGAATAGCCAGAACAATCCTCAACAAAAAAAACAAAGCAGGTGGTATCACAATACCAGACTTCAAACTTTACTATAAAGCTACAATCATCAAAACAGCTTTGTATTGGTACAGGAGCAGGCATATAGATCAATGGAACAGAATTGAGATTCCAGAAGCAAAACCTCAATTTCTCAACCAACTCATCTTCGACAAAGCCCCCACCACCTACCACTGTGGAGAGGAGAACCTATTCAGGAAATGGTGCTGGGAAATCTGGCTGACCATATGCAGAAGATTGAAACAGGACCCCTGTCTATCTCCATGCCCAAAGGTTAACTCCAAATGGATCAGAGACCTAAATGCAAAACCTCAAACCATAAGAACCTTAGAAAAGAAAGGAAATACCCTCATGGAAATTGGAACTGGCACCCAATTCCTGAACAAAACCCGAAACCCACAGGTCATAAGAGAGAAGATAGACATTGGGACCTTATTAAACTGACAAGCTTCTGCAAAGCCAAAGAAACCATCAAGAGAGCAGGGAGACAGCCTACAGACTGGGAAAAAGTATTTGCCAACTCTAGGTCTGTCAAAGGCTTAACATCCTGGATCTACAAGGAACTGAAATGTACTGAAAAGAAGAAAACAAACAACCCCGTTATAAAATGGGCAAAATATATGAACAGACACTTCACAAAAGAAGACATCTGAGCAGCCAACAAACACATGAAGAAATGCTCAACCTCACTAATCATCAGGGAGATGCAAATCAAAACCACACTGAGATACCACCTAACTGCAGTCAGAATGGCAATTATCAACAACTCAAAAAATAACAGCTGCTAGAGAGGGTGTGGTGAAAAGGGAACACTTCTACACTGTTGGTGGGAGTGTAAACTAGCTCAACCTCTGTGGAAAGCAGTGTGGCGATTCCTAAAAGCTCTAAAAATCGACCTCTCATATGATCCCACAATCCCCTTCTGGGAATATACCCTGAAGATCTCAAATCACTCTATAAAAAAGATACCTGCACACGTATGTTTATCGCAGCATTGTTCACAATAGCAAGAACCTGGAAACAACCATACTGCCCATCATAAAAGGACTGGATTAAAAAAATGTGGTACATATACACGATGGAATACTACGCAGCCATAAAAAAGAACAAAATCATGAATTTTGCAGCAACCTGGATGGAACTAGAGTGTGTAATACTGAGTGACCTCTCACAGAAACAAAGATCCGAGTATCACATGTTCTCACTCATATAGTAGACCTTGAATATCCAATGTAATACTATAAGAAAATGATTGACGGTACTGGGAAACTCTGGGGGGGGAGGGGGATGGGATTAACAGTAGCAAACATCTGTCTGGGGATGGGAAAACACCTCTTATCAACAGGGTGCCTGAATGAAATGTAATTGTACACCTAACCCTTAACTGTACCCCACAAAATCATAATAAAAATATTCATTAATATAAAAAAAACAAAAACAAAAACATAATAGTTGTTGGTTACAAATAGAGTTGATTATAGAGCCACTGTTGTAGACCTAGTAAATGAGGATAATTGGAAATATGGCCTGGGAATCTGGACTTACATAAATAGTACTGCTAATATGAAGTCCTCATCTTCATAGGAAAAGTCCACTAACCTGTAATTATGTCCAGTAAAAATAGGCCTCATTTTTTTTTTTTTTAGGAAGAATAGTGATATATTTACTTTTGGTTGCCAATGGCTGTCATGAGTTTGCTAGATTTTGCGTTCTGCCATGATAATAAAAGTTTGCTGTTTCACCTTCACATGTGACAAAATTCTAACTACACACAGTTTTCTAATTTTAAGAGAAGGTGAAATATTTTACCAGACACTAATGTGATATCCTTTCCAGTTGTTGATAGACTTCAATGCTAGATCCTCTTGTAAAAAAAATGAATATTTTTAAAATTAACACTCCCTAGGAGATTATATAAGCTGTTTTATATTAACATACTGTTGCTAACTGAGAACAAAAAACTGAGCAAATAATGGTCTTAAAAGTAATACTGAAAACTAAAAATACATTAATCTGCTGAGAAACAAAGCTAGCAATTTCCATACACTAGAATATCTCACCTTTTTTACAGCAAAATATGCAAAGAATCTTCACTGGGCCCTTTCAGCTTCTAAGTTAGAGGTATTCCAACATCTGCATTTTAAAGTTTTTGGGTATTCTAAGTAGTTTTTAAAATCTGCAATTGGTTCCTGGAATTTAAATAGAATATGCATGATTAAGTAATCTATGCATAAGTGTAACATCACAATTCTGAATGTGAACTTTTAAATATACAAATTGTGTAATAGCACAGTTTAATAGTAAAATAATAATTGAACATGAGATCAGAAACTTATATTCTAGTCCTAGCTTACTATTAACTTATCATAGGTGAGTGGATTGCCTGAGCCTGTGGATTCGACATCCGCCTGGGCAACTTGGCAGACCTCATCTCTACAATAAATCAAAAATTAGCCGGGTGTTATAGCGCGCATCTGTAGTTCCAGCTACTTGGAAGGCTGAGGCAGAAGGATCACCGAACCCCAGCAGGGCGAGCTTGCGGTGGCTGGGAGCGGCCACTGCACTCCAGTCTGGGTGACAGAATGAGACTCCGACTTAAAAAAAACAAAATTTATCATATAATTTTGAGCAAGGAACTAATGTTTTTAACTTTATATTTCAAATATTCAAATGGCAGCATATATATAATTCTGGGTTTCTGACCATTGTAGCAAATATATTTGTAAAATAACTTATTTAATAATATATAGTTATTTCCATAATAGATGAATACTCATTTTTTTTGTGTGTGTTGGAGTCTCACTCTGTTACCCAGACTGGAGTGCAGTGACCGCTCCCGGCCACCACAGCCTCGACCTGCTGGACTCCAGTGACCCTTCCGCCTCAGCCTTCCAAGTAGCCGGAATTACAGGCATGCGCTACCACGCCCGGCTGATTTTTTTACTTATTGTAGAGATGAGGTCTCGCTGCCCAGGAGGGTCTTGAACCCGCGGGCTTAGGCAATCCACTCACCTCAGCCTCCCAAAGGCACGGGATTACAGGCTGAGCCACCAAGCCCGACTGAATACTCATATTTAATTAAATTTATGTTATATGCTCTTTCTAATTGACAAGGTTCTTTTTTTTGACAAGGTTCTTTTCAGGATCCTAGAAGACATGCATATGAAAGTGTTTTGAATATGGAATGTCACTATCTTAATGAATAAGCTAATAGTCTTACTCTTTTTTATATGAAATCAATTTAAATTAAAAAAAAGAAAAATGCAATAGATCACTTCTGGCTGAAATTTAATTTCCATTTTAGATACCACACCTTTTAAAGCACTCATAGTACTGTTCAACTATCCATCCCTGAGTGCACACATTGACTGCCCTCTCTGAGCCAGGCACTCAGTGGGGTGCATTATGACAATGACCCCCAGAGAAACAGCTTAGGCCTCAGGGGCTTGTGGTCCAAGCATAGAGCCAGACACTACTCCAATGATCACACTTCAAATGTAAGGGCTAGCGAGATAAATGTTGGAAGGAAAGGGTCAGTTCTGTGGGGCTGCCTAGTCTTGGGGTGCTCAGAGAGGACCTCTCTCTGTGGAGTCATGCCTAGAATAAGGTGCCTATGATGCGCAGGGGATGGTGAAAAGAACAATGTGTTGGGGCCCAGAGATGCAGACAGAAAAGAATGTGTCAAGGGCCTGTGGCAGGAGGGCAAATAATCTACAGAAAGGCAAGCAGGTTAGAACCAAGAGCAAGTCCAGGTAGTGTGAGATATGGCTGGGAAGGGTCTGTCTAGATAGTTAAGGAAGGGTGGAAACAGTTCTCTGCCTAAGCTTTCAAATAAATAAACCATATTTAAAGTGAGGTCATTGATGGAAATTTTGAAGTCAACCATGATTTTGAAAGTAATTTCATTTAATCATTCATACACAGTAATCTTGGTCAAGGGTTTAATCAAAATGTAGAGGACTTCAATTATTTAAAAAAAAACACTGCACAAAGGGATAGAAAATCTCATTTAAAATATCCCAATTTAATAACATAAAATAAGAATATTTCAGTAATAAAAAATAATATTTAGTAACTTGGTATATTTTTAAATTTTATTGTGATGAAATATATTTTCTCCATTTATTATACTTGGAAAAGTGCTTATTGGAAGATATGAAAATGACATTACTTTTCACCACAAGACTGTATCTTGTATCTGCCCTGACTTTGCAGAATGAGGTGAATGTGAAGAAAAGAGTCTATGAATCTGAAGGCCACTTTTTCAGGCACTGTGGGCTGTTTGTGACCTGACTGAGGAGGGCAATTTTCAAGATGGGAAAATGAGTAGCTTGCCATACAGAACATTTCCCACAAAGAAGAAAACATCTCAAAATACTCTGTAATGTGACTAAATATTAAAAATGGAAGCAGAAAGTAAAATTAAAAATAAATAAATACATACATAAATAAAGCACTGTTAGTGCTTAGAACAAAGATAGCAGACTCAGGAATAAAGTGATAACTAGCTTCAAATACGTGGTGGATTGTTATTTGGAAGTAGTCTAAAAGATAAATTGGATTTTTCCTGTGTGGTCAAGAAAATAATAGTTGTACTTGCAAGTAATTTATTCAATAGAGAAGACTTTAGTATAACATAAGAAAAATTTCTAATATCAGATATCTCTAAATGTTATAAATTCCAAGTCACTTAGGACCATACCAATATAAAAAAACTTGGAACTAAAATCAACAAGAAAAAAATATTAAAAAGTAGGCAAAGGCTGGGCTCAGTGGCTCAGCCTGTAATCCCAGCACTTTGGGAAACCGAGGTGAGTGGATTGCCTGAGTCTGCAGGTTAGAGACCAGCCTGGGCAACTTGGTGGGACCTTGTCTCTACAATTAAAAAAAAAAGTGGGCAAAGACATGAACAGACACTTCTCAGAAGAAGACATACAAACAGTCAACAAACATGAAAAATGCTCAACATCACAAGTCGTTAGATAAATGTAAACCAAAATCACTATGAGATACCACCTCCCACCAGTCAGAATGGCTATTATTAAAAATTTAAAAAAATGCAAATAACAAATTGGCAAGCTTGCCCTTATACACTGTTGGTGGGAAAGTAAACTAGTTCAGCCCCTGTGAAAAGCAGTTTGGAGATTTCTAAAAGAACTAAAGATTGAATTATTATTAAACCCACTAGTCTCATTACTTGATATATATCCAAAGCAGAATAAATTGTTCTACCAAAAAGATACCTGCATACCTGAACTCTTTTTTTTTTTTTTTTGGAGTTGGAGTCTCACTCCATTGCCCAGGCTGGAGTGAAGTGGTACACTCACAGCCATTCCAGCATCAACCTGCTGGGCTCCAGCAATCCTTCAGTCTCAGCCTTCCAAGTAGTTGGAAATATAGGTGCGCACTACCATGCCTGGTTAAATTTTTTTTGATTTTTTTAATTGTAGAGATGCAGTCTCACCAAGTTGCCCAGGCTGATCTAGAATCTGTGGGCTCAGGCAATCCACTCGTCTTGGCCTCACAAATTGGTGGGATTACAGGCTGAGCCACCAAGCCTTGTCTGTACCTGCACTCTTACTGCAGCAATATTCACAATAGCAAAGACATAGAATCAACCTAGTTGTCCATCGGTGTTGGACTGGATGAAGGAAATTTGGTACATATGCACTATAGAATGCTACACAGTCACAATAAACAAAATCATATCCTTTGCAACAACATGGATGCAGCTGGAGGCCATTATTCTAAGTGAATTAACACAAAAACAGAAACCAAATGCTTCATGTTCTCACTTGTAAGTGGGAACTAAACATTGGATACACACAGACATAAAAATGGGAGCAATAAACATTGAGAACCCCAAAAGTGGGAATGTATGATGTGTGGAAAGTGTTAAAGAACTACCTATTAGGTACCTTGTTCACTATTTGGGGGACAGGTTCAATCGAATTCCAAACCTCACACTCAGGTAATATGCCCATAAAACAAACCTGCTCATGTACCACTTAATCTAAAGTAAAAATAAAAAAGTTACGGGACTAAAAACAAAAAGCCTTCATGAAAAAAGATCTTTGCCAGGAATTGCTGGACAAAAAATTCTTTTCTCAATTTTTTATCTAAAAAATGACTACACGTCCCATGATTTGTGTTTAACATACATTTCTATGATTACATGCTTCTAACAAAATTAATAGAGATAAAAACATAATCCGTAAGTGATATGGTCTAATGTGTTTGTGCCTCCCTCCCCAAATTCATATGTTAATACCTAATCCCTAATTTAATAGTTTTAAGAGGTAGGGCCTTTGGGAAATCATAGGGTCATGGGGCTGGAACCCTCGATAATGAGATTAGTGCCATTATAGAAGAAGCCCGAGTTTGTTCACCCTTTCTCTCATGTAAGGAAATAGAAAGACCACACTTTCTACAAGGCACAGGCTCTCACAAGACATCAAATCTTTTGTCACCTGATCTTACATTTTTTAGCCTTTAGAACTGTGTGCAATAAATTTCTGTTGCTTATAAATTACCCAGTCTAAAGAATTGTTTGAGAGTAGTTTGAACAGACTAAGACAATAAGTTTTGACCATGTGGTAGGATATAGATAAAAATATGTGGTCACTGCTTAAAAGGATAAATAATTTTTAAAATCTCTACATTGTGGCAGAGATTGAATAATTGTTCACCAAATTTGTTCCTCCTTTTTCTTGAGTACATAGCTAAACAACAGTGGAGGGTTAAAATATTTTCAAATTATTTGACAATTCTATTATTGAAAGGTATGTCTAAGCCTTGAATTGCAGTGACATTGACCAATAGAATATGGCAGAAGTGACCTATGTCTGTTTCTAGCCTCAGATCTTAAGAAACTGTTAATATCTGTCTCTTGGAACATCTGCTTTTAAAATCTAGCCATTATGCTGAGAGAAAGTTCAAGTAGCTCCACAGAGAGGTCCATGTGGAGAATGACAGAGCTCATAGAGTTACCAGGTAACAGCCAGTGTCACTTGTTAGCCATGCAAGCCAGCCATATTGGAAGTAGCTCCATTCAGTAAATCAGATGAAACTATGTAGAGCAAAGATGAAGACTTCATCACACAATCCTACCCAAACTGCATATTTGGGGGCAAAATGAGCTACTGTTATTGTTTTAAACCACTAACTTTTGTGGTGGTTAGATTTTTAATAATACCCAAACAGGACAGAATTTGACACTGAAAGTGGCACATTAGTGTAATAAAAGTCTGAAATGCATGGTATCCATCTGGGACTGAGTTGTGATAGACTGAAGCTGGAAGTGCTCCAGGGAGACTGTGGGCAAAATAAGGAGACTTCGTGAGAGTTTTAAATACAGTGGAAAAAAATTATTATTTTATGCTAGGTAAATGGTGACCCCTGTTATTTAGTAGAAAAATTTGGCAATATTTTTGCCTGCAATAAGTGTGGAAAATAATAATATAATGTGAACTTGTGGGTTTGGCAGGATGCTGAAAGTGCCACTTTGTGTTCTCATACTCATGTAGAATAAGACACAGTTGTAGGGAGAAATACAACTGATCATTTTCCTATCAGAATCCAGAGGAAATATAATGGAGCCAGGACATCTTGCAAACAAAAATATTTTCTTCCCCTCAATCTCTCCAGAAGACAAGGTTCTCAATGAAAGAAATAGCTTCAGGGAACATATAAAATAAAAGGTACCTTAGTGGTATTGTCCCACAGCCCTAACACTTAATCTAAGGTAGAGAAGGTCCATCTCAAAAAACAAGCATGGGTGTTGCTTTTATTTAATATAATGTCTACAGTGTTTGAAATAATTATAACAAGTTTCGACTAAAAGGGATTGAGTCAGTACAAAATGAAACAAGGCTCTTGATTCTCCAAACTTCTATAGTTAGTAAGCAGTCTAGAAAGCTACTGAATTGTAATCACAGTTTCTTATGGAACAGGATGAATGATTTAAGTCAAGATCAAAATCAAATAATAGAACCAAGAGTCAAAGATAATCATCCCCAGAGAGAAGGTTGGGCCCTTATAATGAAGAACTGACAATATGTTCCTGGCCAGATTTCAGAATTTCAAGGAAAAGTCATGGTTATGTTTCCTGATGCCTACCATTTAAAAAAGAAATTCCTATTGCAATAATCCCATTTATATCTTCCCCATGTATACTGGATATGTAGAGGGGGGGCAGACAAAAGGAACCACCCTTGAGAAACTGCATCGTTGGAGCCTTGTCTCCTGTTCATAAGGATCCTGCACCTCAAGCATGAGTCCAATGTTGTATAGAATGAGAATTGTGTCAGGTGTTGGGGTGAGTGCATTTTTCACTAGGAAGAAATATAAAGAGTCTATGTAAAGTTCTAGATGGAAGTGCACTCAGGCTGCTAAATAAGAACTTCAGCTGGGTTTCCAGACAGCAGTTATACCAAAATTAAAGCCATGTATGCAAGCCCTGTTGGAAATGTATTCCCCAGCCCCTGTTGAGTAACTCTAATTCATGCTGCATGAAGCAAAAATAAGCCATCTCAACATGGCACTGCCTAAATTGCAGATGCAGATTAATGAGAAAAAATTTATTGATTTATTTCAGCTATTAACATTAATATTGTAAACATTACACAACAATCTGTAACCAGAACAACAGTATTTCCTAGCCTCCTTTGCAGAAAATCCCAAATCCTCCAAAATCTGAGAATTCTTGAGTAATGACTTAACACTCAGAGGAAATGCTCATTGGAGCATTTCACATTCCAGATTTTCATATTAAGAATGCTGAACCAGTAACTATAATGCAAATATTATACTGCCCCCCCATAAAAAGAAAAAAACAAAAAAACAAAAAACATTGAATGGTAAACAATTCTGGTGCCAAGCATTTTGGATAAGTAACACTCAACCTATTGTAGAAATGTACATATGTTGTTATAGCTAATAGAATGTGAGCAGAAGTGTTCTAGAATATAAACTTTCCACATAAAATACTCATCCTGGTTTCCCTTCTTCCCGTTTGCTATGGAAAAGCATAGTCATCTTGGTACCATGTTCAAGATGGTAGAACCACAAGAGAAGAGAACCTAATCAAAACCACACTGAGATACCACCTAACTCCAGTCAGAATGGCAATTATCAATAACTCAAAAAATAACAGTTGCTGGAGAGGGTGTGGCGAAAAGAGAACATTTTTACACTGTTGGTGGGATTGCAAACTAGTGCAACCTCTCTGGAAAATAGTATGGTGATTCCTAAAGCTCTAAATATTGACCTCCCATATGACCCCGCAATCCCCCTACTGGGAATATACCCTGAAGAACTCAAATCACTCTATAAAAAAGATACCTGCACACGTATGTTTATCGCAGCATTGTTCACAATAGCAAGAACCTGGAAGCAACCGTGCTGTCCATCAAAAGAGGACTGGATTAAAAAATGTGGTACATATACACGATGGAATACTACGCAACCATAAAAAAGAACAAAATCATGAATTTCGCAACAACCTGGATGGAACTAGAGTCTATAATACTGAGTGATCTCTCACAGAAACAAAGATCTGAGTATCACATGTTCTCACTCATATAGTGGACCTTGAACATCCAATATAATACTATAAGAAAATGACTGACAGTGGTGGGAAACTATGGGGGGACGGGGAGACACCTCTTATCAACAAGGGTGCCTGAACGGAGCATATTTATATACCTAACCCTTAACTGTACCCCACAATAGAAAAATGAATAAATAAATATTTTTTTAAAAAAGAGAACCTAGTTCTCTAAATTACTGCTTGGACCAGTGAATCAGTTTTTTGTGCATAATAGTATTACATCCCTTCAGCCCACCTGATTTCAGTGTATCTTGGGTGAGTAGTTCCATATATGTTGCCAGTGTCACACATCAAACAATTATTGCAACTTTTCTCTGCTGCCTAGGGTTTTTAAAATAAAGTCATAGAAGTCAATATTGTCGAATCAAACTTCATCCAGAAGTGTGTGGGGAAGTCAACAGCTCAGACCCCGTTTATTAGTTTCCAGGGGATGCTAATTACCACAAACTTGGTGGCTTAAAAATAACATAAATGCATTCTTTCACAGTTCTGGAGACAAGAAATTTAAAATTAAGACGTTGCATCGATTCTTTCTGGAAGCTCTGAGGGAGAATCCATTTCATGACTTTCTTTTAGCTTCTGATGACTGCTAACCAGCTCTGACATTCTTCAATTTATGACTGCTTAACTTCATTCTCGGCCTCTCTTTTCACATGGGCTTCTTTGTGTATATGTGTGTTCTCCTATTCTGGCTTTTTAAAGAATGTTTGTCATTGAATTCAGGGCCTACTCTAGGATAATTTCATCTTGAGATGCTTACCTTAATTACATTAGTTTACAAATTTGCTCACATTCTGAGGTGCTAGATAAACAAATCTCTTGGACTAATACAATTAAACCCACTACACAGCCATTCTCCATTGGGACAGTGTTCTTTGTATTTTTTCCTGCTGATTCTCAGAGGAACAGAACCTCAAATGACCATACAAGTATTCAGATCATTACAGCACACGTTACTGCTCTTCTCTCTTCCATATATATTATTTTCCATAGTTACTCAACTTCTCTTTATTGGGATCACATCTCAAATAAACTGCCTCCAAGTCTTCCTTTTAGGCCATGTTTTTTTTTTTTTGAGTTGGAGTCTCACTCTGTTGCCCAGACTGGAGTGCAGTGGCCGCTCCCGGCCACCGCAGCCTCCACCTGCTGGGCTCCGGCGATCCTTCCACCTCAGCCTTCCAAGTAGCCGGAATTACAGGCATGTGCTACCACGCCCGGCTGATTTTTTTATTTATTGTAGAGATGAGGTCTCGCTGCCCAGGCGGGTCTCGAACCCGCAGGCTCAGGCAATCCACTCACCTCAGCCTCCCAAAGGCGCGGGATTACAGGCTGAGCCACCGAGCCCGGCTTAGGCCATGTTTTAATAGATGCCAAACTAGATAGAAGACAGTTGTAAAAATTTTACAGACTTCACATGAGTAAGAGGAAATGTATCACTCATATTTGAGTTTAGGTTTATTTAATTTAGCAACTAGTTTGATTTGTAATAATATAACTCTATTCTTTATAAAATTTAATTTCTTATAGATTTTTATCTGGTTGTGTTTCAGGTGTCACCCACATTGTCCTTATGTTTCTGTCATTGTTATCTTTTTAGAACCCATTTTTGTCCTAAGAAAACCTTAAAATGCTGAAAATAACATTTACCTTTTCTCTTCTTAAGCTTAGGCATTCTTAGATGTTTTGGGACAGTGATTTTTAGATGTTTTATCCTTGAAATTAACATAAATAATTGCGCTCCAAACACTGAGTTCCTACAAGTACACTAATTCACGGGAAAGTTTAGCAGTCACCTCTTAAAGCTACATGATAACAATTTGAATGATACTCAGTGTCTTTTTTCAATGAATTAAGGATTCTCTTAAAGACAGAAATAATGAAGTCTCTCACTCCAAAAGCAAAAGACCTAAGGACTTAAATAAAATTAATGGACATTGTGGTTGAAACAAAGGAGACATTTTTCAGTTAATAGATATTTGCTTCCTACTGTTGTGTAAAAAATAACTTGAATTTTAGCAGTTTTAAACAATGCACATTTACTTTCACACAGTTTCCGTCTGTCAGTAGTTCAGGCACAGTGTCACTGGATCCTCTGTTCCATGCTCCAGAAGTTCAAAATCAAGGTATTGGCTGGGGCTGGTATTTCTTCTAAGGTTCATGGTTCTCATGCAAGATCATGTGGCTGTTGGCAGAGTTAATTTTCTTGTATCAGTAGAAAGCTTGAGTTTTTAAAGCAGTATAACAATCTACCTGACCTTGGAGGAAGCCCAAGATTCCTGTGAAAGGGCTCCCCTGACTAGATCAGACTCACCCAGTATAATCTTTCTTATCATTAATGCAATTCAAACTTATTATGGACCTTAATTACATCTCTAAAATCCCTTTGGCTTTGATGCATAAAATAATCTAAGTATGAGTTTTGATTTTAGTTTTTCTTTTTTCACCATATTTTATTGACTGAAAGCAAGCCACAGGTTTTGCCTATACTCATGGGAAAAGCATTGCACAAGAGCATTACTCATCAGGGTTATTTTAGAATTCTGCCCCACTGCAGAGTTAAACTTATTTTTCATCTTTATTCAAGAGAAAATTATATTAAAAACTCCCTATTTATCTTCTGCATAGTAGATTAGAAATTCTGAATAAAGACTGTAATTGACACAACTGAGAGAATGAATGAAAGGCTGTAATTTATAAACCACAAAACCATTGTGAAAACAGCTGGCATTATCTAGTGAAATAATTATGTGCATATCCTAATTACTGTGATTCCACTCATAAGCATATGTTCTACAGAAACTCTTGCATGTATTCATCAAGGGACAGATACAGGACTGTTTAGAAAATTTGTTTGCTATAGCTGCACCTCCCCAAACTGAAAATAATCCATATTTTCATCATCTATAGAATATACTAATAAATTGTGTTTTATTTATGAAATGCAATGCCTATAGAGCAGTGAAAATGAATGACCAACTGTGTAATGAACACTGTTGTGCTCAGTTCAGATTGTATCTTGAGAGTCTGGCACTAATCCCCTTGTTGCTGGTAATTGTGGTTGCTTAGGCTCACAGTTGTGCCCTTTACTAGAAATTGTCCTCAGAGGAAAGAACCTGACTCACCCATGATTGCTCTCTCTTCTAGAAGGCAGCACCAATGACTAGTTTATGCTGTGGTACTAAGGTTCAGTTGCTTTGCCTCTATTGGGCACAACTTTGAAGCGCCATCCAGCACCAGATGTTTCTATAGGATGGCTAAGTCAGCTTCTCCCTAGACCTGAAGCTGCCTTCCCACCTTACAGGTATATTTCTACAGTTCTGCTGTCCAATACTATAGTTCACTATGCTAGCTACATGTGGATATTTAAATTTACTTTTAAAATTTAGTCATAAATTAAGTCAACTACTCAATAGCCACATGTGGCTACTGGCTACAGCTACTCTGCTAGGCAGTTCAGTGCAGGTACGGAGCATGTCTGTCACTGCACAAAGTTCTATTGTACAGCATCGCTTTAGAGCAGTCTTAGGTGAAATTTCTGCATACGGCTCTCCCCTCAGAATCTGTTCCCAAGGAATTCAAGCTAAAACTTACTGTTACAAATAGCAGCATGGATGAATATCAATCACATGTTGCTGAGGTCAAAGAACTTGAAACAGAAAAATATATTCAGTAAGACTCCATGTTTATCAATTTTAAAATGAAATTAATGAATTATGTAAAGGAACATTTATATACAGTAAAACTATATTGAAAAACAAAGGAATCATTGACACAAGATTTAGGAGAGTGAGTATTCTGATCAGGATTAGATGTGATAAGGATCAACTCTTTCTAAACCCAGGTTACAAATTCTTACATGTTCATTTCATTATTTATTTAAAATAGTTAAATTATTCAGTACTTTTACTTAGGGTATTTTTCACAATAAAAATAATTTTTAAAAATCTGAGCTTTCAAAGAAAAGAAAATTTATATGTTTTCTATTATTAGTGGAGAACAGATATAAATAAGATAGAAGCCACTGACATGACATATTACCACTGTTTTTTAAAAAATAAATAGTATAATAACAAATATAAATTATATACATACGTGGTATACACCATGATGTTATGACATATGGTTACACTGTGGAATAGCTTAATCTAGCTTTTTAACATGTATATTACCTCACATATTTTTTGTGGTGAGAACACATAAACCTCACTATCTTAGCAATTTTAAGATATACAATTGTAAATTGTAAATATTGTAAATAACTGTAGTCATTTGTTGCACAATAGATCTTTTGAACTTATTCCTTCTACTAAAATTTTGTGTCCTTTAATCAACATCTTCCCAGTCTCTCCACTGCCAGCCTCTGGTTACAATGGCTTTATTCTCTGTTTCTGAGTTCAATTTTTTTTTTTGAGTTGGAGTCTCACTCTGTCGCCCAGACTGGAGTGCAGTGGCCGCTCCTGGCCACTGCAGCCTCGACCTGCTAGGCTCCAGCGATCCTTCCGCCTCAGCCTTCCAAGTAGCCGGAATTACAGGCAGGCGCTACCGTAGCCCAGCTGATTTTTTGATTTATTGTAGAGATGAGGTCTCGCTGCCCAGGCGGGTCTCGAACCCGCGGACTCAGGCAATCCACTTACCTCAGCCTCCCAAAGGCGTGGGATTACAGGCTGAGCCACTGAGCCTGGCTGAGTTCAACTTTTTTAATACACACATAAATGAGATCATGTGGTATTTGTCCTTGTACATCTGGCTTATTTCACTTAGTATAATGTCCTTTAGGTTTATCCATGTTGTTGAAAATGATGGAATTTTCTTATTACTCTAGGTTCAATAGTATTCCATTGTGTATATATGTGGTAATATATAACCATCATTAAGGAGTTGTTTATTTTAAAGCAGTAAAATGACAGACAAATCCTGAGAATCCAAAAACTACACATGAAAATAAGATTAGAAAAGCCAAGCAGAATGGCAAACCTTTGGCTGAATTATATCACAATAAAACTTTCTACAATAAAGTTTCTTATCCACAATAGACTAGACTAAGAACTGCTGATAAGCTTCAGACCAGTCAACAATGGGTGCCATGTTGATGGCAAGAATCAGAGATGAGTAGCACACGGATCTAAATGGAGTCAAGAACTTATGTTCTATACATTTCCTTCAAATGCTTGATCATCACTGCAATTATGTCCAGAGAAATAAGTAAGGCACAGAGAGATAAATATTACATGATTTCACTTGTGTGGAATCTAAAAAGTTAATTTCATAGAATTAGAGTAGAATGGTGATTTTCAGGAGCTGAGTTTGGTTGAGAGGGGATGGGTGGAGGGGTGGGTTGTAAATACGTAGATAAAGAATACAAACTTTTGGTTAGACAGGAGAATTAAGTTCAAGAAATATACTGTACAATATGGTGACTATAGTTAACAACATATTGTATTCTTGAAAAATGCAAAGAGAGTGGCTATAAAGTGCTCTCTCCACAAAAAATCATAACTGTGCAGTAAAGCATATGTAAATTAGTAGATTTTGTCATTCTACAAAGTATATATACTTCAAAACATGTTATGCACAATATATTCATACAATTTTATCTGTTAATAGAAATTTGAAAAATTAAAATGTTAGTAATTAGTAAAAATGCATATTCAATGAAGGAGGATATCTTAATTTTTAGAATAATTCAGTGAGATTTTTTAAAATTTTGGTTTTCTTACATCATGAGATATGTTGATACTTATACCATAGTCAGATACTATCTGAAGGTAGGAAAATCTTACTGAAAGTCAAAAAGCCATAAATTTGTAAATAGTCTTTGTAGAGTTGACTCATGAACCAAAATCTATAAATAAATATATAACAACATGTAAGGTTAGAAATAAGAATTTTTGGCCAGAAAACACTATATTTCTCTTTTGTCAAAAGTAGTCTGAAAGTCGAGAGGCAGGCAGAAGCCACTCAATGTGAATTAACACCAAGGTGGTGGTATACATGATCATTCATGATATAATTGTCAGATTACTAATCGCCAGGGAGTTTCAGAGTTGAAAGAAGACTTAAAGATTTTAAGTCCTATTTTTCTCTAGGCTTAATAACAAATAAATACATTTTTATCTGTATGACTAAATGTCTGTATTTTATTATAAGATATTACTGGTTTTAAGAGGGAGGAGCCAAGATGGCCACTGTAGTGCAGCAAATCAGTACCACTCTCACCTAGCAAGACAGAGAGCAGTGACTAAACTGCCATTAGACAGAGTTATTCTAAGCACTTTTTGAATTGGAGTTTCACTTCATTGCCCAGGCTGGATTGCAGTGGCATGCTCACAGTCACTGTAGCCTTGACATACCACCTCAGCCTTCCAAGTAGCTGGAACCACAGATGTGCACCACCACACCTGGCTAATCTTTTGATTTTTATTGTGGAGGCTAGGTCTTGTCAAGTCGCCCAAGCTGGTCTTGAACCTCTGGACTTAAGCAATCTTCTCACCTCCCCCTCTCAAAGTGCTGGGATTATAGGCATGAGCCACTATGCTTGGCACCCTGAGCACTTATATGAAACATCATGAACCCAGTGAAATATTCTCTGAGCACTCAGAGTACAGAAAACCATGTTGGCCATGGAATTCCAGGCACCCCATCCTGTTTTGCACCAGGATTGCACAGAAAAGACCTGATTGGAGAAAGACAGGGATGAATGATTATGACACTATGAATTGCTTCACCCCATCCAAACAGTGCTTGAAAAATCAGTTTCACCTAGGAGGAAACCTGGTTGGGATGCAGTGGTGGGCACCAGAGCCCAGGTAGAACAGGGAGTGGATCCTGCATGGAAAGGCACATCTGCATGGTGAATCTGACTGATATACCTACAACCAGCACCTGTTGGAACAACAGACTGGTGCCTCTCTTGAAAGGCAGCACAGATAACGGAAATTAAGCCACTGATTTAAAGAGGCACTTTGAACACATTTGGAAGGGTAACACTCCTGGCACCCAGTGGGGGTCTCCTTGAACACACAGAGACCAAAAAGGCAGTCATGGGAATTCAGGCACACAGTCCACCCCAACCCAGGATATAGGAGCTGAGATCACACTGCGTGAAAAGCAGGGGAAGCAAGTGACTCTGAGACATTCTTGGATGACTCAGCCCCTCCCCACTAGCCGTCAGTGACAGGCCACAGGGGGCTGAAAAACTGGCCTACTAGTTTAACAGCAGGAGAGAAAATCTGCAGTACCAAGAACCTGCCACAGGGTGAAGCGCCTTCCTCTATGGTTGAGTAAAATGAATGGGGATCAACAAAGAAACACCAGCAACTCTCAGAATTTCAACAAGACAACACCAAAAAAGCAGTCATCAGAGGAACAAAGGAAACCTCCTCCAGAATGACCTGCCCCAGTTGACAGCCACATAAATTAGAAAATGGATGGCACAAATGAACAGCATGAAGCAAAGCTCAAACCATACAGGAAGTGAAAGCAGAGTTGGTCAACTTCCAAAAACTTATTCTGAAATAGTGCAAATAAAGAGGTCCATCCTCAAAATCAATAACAAAGTAACAAGTATTGGGAACAGGCTTAACCAAACAAAGGAAAGAATCTCAGACCTCAGAGAACAAAATATGGAATTAGCATTGTTAAAAACATAGGAAAAAAACTTTAAAAGAGGAAACAAAACCTCTGGGAGCTGAGGGACTTTATCAAAATAAACAAATTTATGCCTGATTAGTATTCCCAGAAGAGAAAGGGAAAATGAGAACACCATGGAGCAAATACTTCATGCCGTCATTCAAAAGAACTTCCCCTACCTTGCTAGAGAGATGACCATGTAAGTGCAAGAGATTCAGAGAACCCTGTAAGATATTATATGAGAAGATCATCACCAAGACACACAGTTACCAGCCTCCAAAAAGTAAGCATGAAAGAAAAAGTTCTAAAGGCAGCAAGATAAAAATTTCAGACTACCTACTAAGAAAACTCAATCAGAATCAGTCGAGACTTATTGCAGAAGCCGTACAAGCCAGAAGGGATTTAAGTACAATTTTTAATGTTCTTAAAGATAAAAAATTTTAAAGAAGAATTTATGCCTCAAACCAGCCCTTCAGGAGGTGTTTAAGAAGGTGTTGAGCACAGGGGGAAAAGAAAGAACAGCCATGCCATGCACATCACAAAAGTACATGCAAACACAGAGATAACAGAGCACACAGAGCACCCGCAAAAATACACAAACACACACACACAAATTACATACACACACACACGCACAAATTCACACACACACACACACACACACACACACATATTTATATATATGAGTTAAAAGAAAAAAGCAGTCTTATAAGAACCCTATGATAGGGATACATTCTCACGTCTCAATAATCAATTTGAATGTGAATGGACTATACATGTCACTCAAAAGACATGGTGTGGCAAACTGGATTTAAAAAAGTGGGAATCACCAATCTACTGCCTCCAGGGAACTCATATCACCACGAAAGACACACACAGACTCAAGGTTGAAGGTGGAAGACAAAAATTCTGGCAAATGGAAAACAGAAGAAATCAGGAGACAAATAATATCAGACAATGCATTCTTCAAGCCATCAAAGGGTAAAAAGAAAATGGAAGGACACTAATGATAAAAGGCTCAATTCTCAAGCAAGAAATATCTATCTAAAGCATACCATATATGCACCCAACACAGATGGACCAGGTTTTATAAGACAACTACTAAGCAAACTAAAACGGGACATTGACTCACACTGTCATGGTTGGAGAACTAAATACCCCAATAACAGCTTTAGATAGATCATTGAGGCAAAAAAAATCAACAATGAGATCTTGAACCTTAACTCAATGCTCGATCAAATGGACTTAGCAGACTTCTACAGAACACTTCACCCAACAGCTACAAAGTATACTTTCTACTCATTAGCACATGGAACATACTCCAATGTTGATCAAATTCTTAGACAGAAAAAAACAGAAGCAAATTTCAAAAGATTGAAATAATACCATGCATCTTCTCAGATCACAGAGAAACAAAAAACAAATATTGTCACCAACATAATTCCCTCCAAAATACACGAATACATAGACACTAAACAAAATGTTGTTGAATGACTTCTGAGCCAGTCTGGAAATCAAAATAGAAATAAAAATATTTCAGGAAACAAATGAAAACAAAGACACATCTTCTCTGAATCTTTTGGGTGCCAAGAAATCAGTGGGAAGAGGAAAATTCACGACCCTACTCATGATAGTAAAAACATGGAACCCAACCCTACTGCCCATCGAAAGAGGACTAGATAAAGAAAATGTGATACATATACATGATGAAGTATTACACAGCCAAAAAGAACAACAAAATCATGACATTCACAGCAAATTGGACGGAGCTGAAGACCATCATACTTAGTGATCTGTCACAGAAACAAAGAACTGAATACTGCATGTTCTCACTAATAAGTAGGACATGAACAATAATCACATTAACATAAGGGAGGGATTGGCAGTTACTGGATAGTGCTGGGGAAGTGAGGACTAGCTGGAGGCCCCAGCTTCATCTGTATACACCTATTTGTTTAGTTAATCCTGACTTGTACCCCACATCGCTATAATAAAATAATTTTTTAAAAGACTTAATTTTAAAAATGTGGTACATATGCACAATTGAGTATTACATAGCCATAAAGAAGAACAAAATCATGGAACATGCAGCAGATTGGATGGAACTGGAGACCATTATACTTAGTGACCTATCGAAACAATGAACATAATACCACATATTCTCACTAATAAGGGGGATCCGAACATTAATCACATTAGCACACAGGAGGGATGGGCAGTCTCTGGGCACTACCAGGGGAGGAGAGCACATAACAACACAAAGGGTACCTCGTACTTTACCAAGGGAAGTCAGGGCCAACTGGAGGCCCAAACATCACCTGCATGCAGCCTCCTTGTGTAGTTAATCCTTACTAGTATCCCACATCTAAATAAAAAAATAAGATTTTGAGAGTGATTCAAGTTTCCAAAACTTATTTCAGTGTTAATAACAATAGGCAATCACGAGGACTTAGCTTTTTAAAAACAATTTATCAGCGTTTAGCAGCCACACTAAATGGGGTCAGACTGGATATCAGTACAATTCTGACACTTGCTGAATAGATGTAGTAAACAGACATACTGGTTTTTTCCCCCATCTATGCATAAAGATGAAAGTAGTTAATAAAAGCACTAATAAAATATTATGCTATAGACATGCCATATGTAGCTCTGTAGAAGTGCCACTGCATTTCAGTTAGAATGGCACAGAAAAACTCAACAGGTGATAGTAGGTACAATCAATGAGCTCATAAGAAATGTTGCCTATTATTTCTAAAAGCAGTAGGCAGTCAACACTAACTGAGAATCCCTGACTAACCAGAGATTTCAATGCAGCCAGCTCTTGTTTTTTATAAAAATAGTAGATAAAGAAAGTTATGTAACTAGAAGAGCACAGACAGATCCTGACAAAATTTATTATTTTCTTTATCTCAGGCTTAACAATACTTCAAACCCTTTTTACATATGTGAACTAACTTACTTGACTGGCCCTTTTCTACATTGTTTGTCTACCCACTGGTGAAATAACAAATCAGTAAAGTTGTGATAAAAACTAAAAAGACAATCTAAGGTCCTTTTAAACTAGATAACTCATCTGTAATTAACCAAAAGGAGACTATGCTTTCTTCATACTCTACCTTTAATTTTATGGCTGTTAACATCTATCAGAATTTTCTGCTGAATATCCATTCATTAGGTAGACATAAAATCTGTGGTGCATTCTTTAAATTGTATGGTTTCTTATAAATGCCTGAATTTTTACTTATGAGTTAGTGTTCCACGGGCAACCGTGATCTAAATAGTCAATTTAATCATAAATGTAGCTGTTAAGCTGGATTGCAATAAGCAAGCAAGGAAAGGAAAGGGCTTCAGCAAAGACAATATTTTTGTTGAAGGAGAAAATCTCCAAATTAATTTTACCTCCAAATAACTGTAGTTCAAAACGACAAATAATAAAATTAAATTTAAATGTAGTACTTTATTATTTAACTAGTGTCTGCCGGTGTTCACAATTCAACTTTTCTTTGGCTAACAATCCTTGAACCCACAAAACTTATTTCTACAATCTACTTGTGGACATAAAAATACAGGGATGTTTAATTTTATCAGTGTGGTAACTAGAGAAAATTTATTTTCTTTTATTTCATTTGTAATTCTGAAGGACCTCATAAGTTATACTTGAACAAATCCTTACTTCACAGATGAGACAATTTTAATGCCTCTCCCTTTATTAGCAAACTATGGTAAAATTAATATATAATTGTTTAATACAGTAAATCCATACTAATTCATTTGCTCTCTGGATCTACAAAATAGACTCCTCAGCTTTAATAATAATACAGAGGACAATACTAAAACTACCATTTAATGAGAGCCTACTCTGTTTCAGTTTCTAAAACAAGAACACTGCAGTCATGATAGATACTTATTGTAATTGCTTATTTAATTATTTACCTGGGTCTATTCTGTGAAACAAAAGGTCAAATATCCCTTGCTGAAAAAAATGTCTGCAAACACTTATTTTAAAAAATCAACATGAATCGGTGCAAGTACTTATTTTAAAAAATTAACATGAATTACATTTTAGCATCAGCACATCATGTGGGTTGGGTGAACCGAGGTACAGAAAAGTTAAATACCTTGTTTATGTCACAGTGTTTATCCACTGTTTAAACTCAATTTTGTCAGAAGAAAGCACCAAATCACTTCATGAAGGAAATAACATTTTATTTGAATATGGACGTAAGATCTGATATTTAAGAAGCTACTATAGGAAGTGGAAGGGGTCAAAGGAAACATCATAATTCCCACAATAGCAGAATGTTTCTTCATGATAATCTGTAAAGAATTCATACTTTAGATAACATGGTTATTAAAGAGTCAGTAATGGTCCCCCAGTGCAATTTTTAGTTTAGCGTGGACCCCAAAACATAAGGTAAAATGTCAGTGGTAAGAAATCTTGGCTAATAACCACTGAAACGCGGGGTGGGGACAAGCATGAGGCTAATGAATTGCCCTTGAGTGAATTTAAAGGTCAATCATGCACTTGCATGGTACTGAGAATCTTATCGTAGTAGACTCTGGTCCTGGCCCAGCTGAAGTCTTTTAAGCACAGTGTAAATCTCAGTCGGTGTTCTAAGTTCCAAAGCAGTGTGTTCCTACAGTGGCCATTAGCCAAATGTGCCTATTCAAATTTAAACTAAATTTAAATAAATTAAAAAATTGAGTTCTTCAATTGCTCTAGCTACAATCTAAATGCTCAACAGCTACATGTGGATAGTGGCATCCATATTGGACAATGCATGTATAATATACATCTACCATCAAAGAAAATTATATTGGGCACAACTGACTCAGCTTAATCTACAATCGGAGTATAGTGGTCTCAATTTTATCTGAGATTATATGCTGCAATGGGTTCCCGAACAAAGAAGATGGCAAAAGCAGGTTTAAGTTTTGCTATAATTTGTTGACTCGTTGTTATTTTCTCTCTAGAAACTTATTTTTAAATAGAGATGAGGTTCAAGTGAGGATTAACCATGTAAGTAGGCTGCTTGAAGGTACAGTTAGGGCTTCTAACTGGTCCTCACTCCCCCTGGTAGAAGATCAGATGACTTTGTGTTGTCATGTGCCTCTCCCAGCCCGCTCCCTCCTTTGCTTCCCTCTAGAAACTTTTAAACCTTCATTTTTAATTCATGCATTCTATCAGTATTTATTGAGAAGATACCATCTGTGGACAGGAGCAGAAAAAGGAATTTTCAATGATGAATCAAACTCAAATTCTCTTTGCAAATAGCTTGTAGCAAAATGGGTGCTAAGACTTGCAAAAAATAACAATAATGTAAAGTAGAACAAATTCCCAAATAGAAATTCAGAGTGAGGCAAAATTATTTACTATTATATCTACCAAGACATTTTTATTTAAAAGGTGGTATTTAAGTTACGTTTTTATGAGTAGGTAGAATTGGGAAGGGTGACTATAGCCACAGGAAGAGCTATATAAGAAAAGTAACATAGCTGGGCTTGGTGGCTCAGCCTGTAATCCCGCACCTTTGGGAGGCTGAGGTGAGTGGATTGCCTGAGTCTGCGGGTTCGAGACCTGCCTGGGCAGTGAGACCTGATCTCTACAATAAATAAAAAAATCAGCCGGGCATTGTAGCATGCACCTGTAATTCCGGCTACTTGGAAGGCTGAGGCGGAAGGATCGCTGGAGCCCAACGGGTCAAGGCTGCGGTGGCTGGAAGCAGCCACTGCACTCCAGTCTGGGTGAGAGAGTGACACTCCAACTCAAAAAAGAAAAGAAAAGAAAAGTAAAATTTAGATGAGAATGTGAACCATGTATTAAAATAGTTGTTTGGTAGAATTGGAATATGAAGTATGTAGAGGTTGGCATATTTCTTGTCTTTTATTGGTACCTTCTATTCTGATAGCTCCTGAGAAACAATCTTAATATAAGTCAATTTTAATATAAACAGATTTAAATTAATAAATAATTATCATATTACTGATTGCTAATCTTATGCATACTTGTTTCATTAATTATAAGATCAATTTTATCCCCTAATATTCAATGACAGACAGTTTTCCTGTGAGAAGTTAGTAATGTGATACCTGATCTTCTCGGTCTTAAGTAATAGTGACCTTCTCTGCTGCAATGGGAACATTAGTGCTTTGCAGCCTCAAGATGACAGAATATATTCCATGTGTATAATCAAAAGGTCTACAAATATGTTTTGCGACTGATTAGCCATTTTTCAGGAAAATGCTACCATAATAAAACACCATTCACTGCCAAGATGATGTTCAGTAGCAATATCACTGAGAGACTTCTTTTTCCTATCAATATGCCAGATTTGTTTCTTCTAGCAAACTCAGATTTTCTCAATTATAGACAGTCTCCTGGATCAAACAGCTTATTTTCAAAAATATCATATAATAGATAATACTTACCATTTTGGGAACACAAATCTTACAGATCTAAGATATCAGAAATTAAAAACCAGAAAACTACAGTGAGTTAAATGCACACAGTATGAATGTGCCTGTGTTCATTGTCAGATACATATAAGTAAACTATAATAAAATGCTTTGGGACATGAATGCTTTTTATGCTGGGGATCTGAAATTGGGATGGAAAATGAATCTCAGGCAAAGTACAAAAAATATTAACATTCACATTTCTAAAGCCATAAGGAAAATCTGAAGGGGCTGACCATAAATACTCTAAGCTGCTAGCTTCTTTATAACATTTTGCCATGTTGTGGCACAAAATCTGTTGTACTCCAAGTAGGAAATGCATCATCAAAATTATATATAGGTGAAACATCAGCAGTTAATTCTGAATAACAGACCCACCATAATAAATAAATGCTTTTAAAATAAAAAGAAAGCCTTTGTGTCTGAGGGAGAGATGCTTAATTATACAGGGAGTCATTAATAAATGTAGGACATAAAGTAACATATCAGGCAATATCCAAAATGGGTTTTCTTCCATGGGACAACTAAATAATCACAAAGTCTCTTATAATAACTTTACCCAATGTGCTGCAATTGTTCTAAATGTTAACATAAGTATCTTCAAGATAGGAAAGTGATATGATATACTTTTTTTCTTATACAAACTCATGACGTTTTCACACCTCAATAAGAAGTGTAGTCCAAGTTCTTGACTTCCAGGAAGACATAGAAAACATAGTGTAACTAAACAAGTTCTAAAGAATGTTTCGATACTGTGTGCAAAATGGGACTGTTTCTTGAGTCATCAGACTTTTTTTGAGTGGGGAGCAGAGCTGGAGGGGAACCTCAGAAATTTATCATATAATAACTCACCAGAAAGACTCAGACCCTTCAATCATAAAACCCAAGATTTCTAGGACTCATAGCTAGCATGCAAATTCGCAAATAAACATAGACTTCTATGACATCCCAAACTCCTAAGTAATGCAAAAGATATCTTGTAAATATGTGAGGAATAAGTTTAAATGAACAAAAAGAAAACTTTGAGAAGTAATGGTTATGTTTACACCCTTGAGGTGGTGGTTTCAAGGATGTATACTTATCCTCAGATTCACCAAGTTGTATATACTACACAGTTTTAAGAAAATAATTTAATCATGTTTCACTAGTTTTCTGTTTTTTGAAAAAGAAGAATGCAACTTCAAATAAAGGACCCATGGGTAGTAATAAGAGAAACACCTTTACCCAAGGTATTATAAAGCTGAAGGGAAGACTTTTAGTAAATATGAAGAACGTAACCTCTGAAGAGGACTAGTTAGCTAGTAGGGAAAGGATAGTACAGAGAACAGGATATCAGTGAGAAGCCTGCATTGAGAAAACTCAGAAACAGAAAGAACTCAGGCAAAGAATGAGAGGACAATGAAGACAGTCCAAACTTGTGACTGGATTTGCAGCTCTGAAGATCTGACAGGGGGTAGTCTAACTTTCTGGATGAGATCCCTTCTGCAGGGCAAAGAAGAGGAAAAGGCTGTCAAACTTGGGGTGGCAACGAGCTGTGCTGTCTCAGGGGCTCAAATTTTTGCAATCTAATCAGAGTTATTGCCCTAGACACAGTGCTAGAGTCAGCATCCACATATGGATATGCAGTAGTCTGCATAGTGATTATGACCCAGTTTAATTGCTTTTATGTGTGGCCTGCAGTGGCTCTAACATACTACAATTAGACTCAGTCATGGTTCTCTAGTTCACATAACCATTGATCAGTGAGAATCAATCACTAGCTAAGTGTGTTACTAGCACTTTCTAGACATAAATTACATTGAATAAGGTCCATTAAGTCATTTAATGTGAACATAATGAGTACAGTCAGTGCTATTATTATGCTTCTAGTAACCTGAGATGAACTTTAAATATGGGATCCCTATTTTCCATAAAGATTTTGGATATTTTATTTATTTTTGTATGAAGTGAAACCCCTAAAAAAGTAACTAAGCTGAAATTTCACTGTCCTCATGAAAAGTATGAACTGTTACCAGCTCAGTCAGATTACAGAAACATCTGCCACCCAAAACATAATATGGAATTGAATTTGGCATTAATCTGCAGTAGCTCACTATACCTAAGAAAAATGAACATTTACTTGGAACCCAGCTCAAATTCTGAGAGTACAGGGCTTTGTTGACAGCTAACCTTTCCCTCTCATAGAAGCTCTGAGTATAATTACCTACAAGTGAAATATGGCTTTCTCAAAAATTGAACTATTTTTGTGCAAATCAATTTTTCTTTTTCTTTTGGGTCACTTTTGTGTCTAATGTTTGGGTGACTATCTAATTTACTTGAGTCCAACTACATCATATAATATACTACATAGCACAGTTTGTAATCTTTAACTATCAAGATACACGTATTTATTTTCCTATCATTAGACTCTATTTTTTTCTCTTATACTGCATCTGTTAAGCAAAAAGTTTATTTTCTCATCTTTCTGTTCTCCAGGATATGTAAACGTCAACCTGGACTTTCTAATCAGCATTAAATGCCCAAAGTGTTTATTGTGAAATGAAGTAATTTCAGCCAAGTAAAAGAAATATAAATTTTTAATTTGCTTTACACAATTTTATGATTCCTGTTGGACTTTTTAATATACTGAAAATGGCTTGTTATTTCCCTTTACTTTTTATAAAAACTATAGTTGCTCAGGATCTTCAAAATGGAAAGTATAATTTAAAAGATGGTACTTTAATCTTTCTGTATGCAATATACACTAAGAAGTTAGGGTGTATTTTTTGTAAATGAATTATTCTAGCAAGAACAAATTAGGTTCTATTAGGAAACAACACAGCCTGATTACCCACATAGCCTAATAGCTGCTCTCCTAGCTTCTAGTCACACCCTTGCAATGAATTCTCAATTCTGCAGCCAGAGTCATCTTTATAAACACAAATCTGATTAGGCCTATCCCTACTTAAAATTCTTAATGGCTACACATTTCCTTCAGGACAAATCCAAACTCCTTAACATGGTTTACAAAGCATCTGCATTCCTCTCAAGCCTTATCTATCACCAGTAAAAGGAAACAATTTTCAGTCCCTACTACTTTTACTGCTATTAGTATCAAATGACTTGTGACACTCTTCACTCTTCATGAACCCTCATGATTAGCTCATCACTGTGATTTATAACATTGCTTTAGCCTTTACCTGTAGAAGGTATAAATGCTCTTTCACCTCTGAATTTTTGCATTACGTGGGATTTTTTTTGCAATACTATCTCTGAGTCATCCATCACCATATCACATTTTTCCCTTCTTGCATAATTACTTATCCTTTATATACCTGCTTAAAGTTCACATCGTCTTAATTTGTCCAGGCTACTTCTTTCCCCAGTGCATTATGTGAGCCAAGCTTCATGTATGACAAAACACCCTATCTTATTCCTCTCAGAGTGTTATCCACACTTTATTTTCACTGCTTCTTGACTTCTCTGAGTCATGCAGTAAAGAAGCAAATTTTAAATATTAGGGTACATTAAATCACCTGGAGGACTTGTTTAAACATAGATTGTAGGACCCCCACCCTCAAGAGTTTCTGACTCAGTAGTCCCTGAGTAGAGTCTGAGGACATGTATCTCTAAAAGTTCCAGGAGATGTTGATGTTAAGGGTCTATGACTCCATTTTCTAAAGCCCACAATGGAAAATAAACTTTGAGAAGTCATGTCTGCAAGATGTTAAAATACAAGATTCCCTGGTATGACTCTTCCCACAAAATACAACTAGAAACTATTCAAAGATGAGAATATCAACCTGAATTCACCAGAACTCAAACAAGTGGAGAAATCTCTTGGGTCCACAGAATTGAGAGAATCCATAACCAAAAGGAATAATGGTCATTTCAAACATTGCCATCCCATCCTCCCAGCTGGCATAACACCACTTACAGAGACCCATGGTTTCCAAGGGAAGAAGAATAAATGTGAGGTAGATATTCAACCTCCTCACTGGATTGTTAATCTTCAAGAGCAATCAACTCCAGTCCCATCCCACTGGAACTACTAGAGTGCCAGGAGGGGTGAACCACATGGGGTTAACTGAAGACAAAGAGCAAGGTTCTTATTTCAGTGACTGGTGTGCAGATATTGGTGACTACTCTGTGCTCTAATAAGCAGAGATTCCATGCTGAGTAGACTGGCTGGAGTCAAAGTGCTGCAAAGGGCAGAATATGTAGGAAAGCCTGAATTCCTGGCCATGTTGCTTTTTCACAAAACAGAGATACTCATGTGAACCCTTCTCCTGGCCTGGATAAAACTAAAAGATTGGGATTATGTTCTGGTGTCTACTTATATCTTCATTAAACTGAGAAACAACACAAGGGAAGCAATTCAGTTCCAGGCAGAATTTAATTTTTGTTTTGTTTTGTTTTGAGCCAGAGTCTCACTATGTCACACAGGCTGAAGTGCAGTGGCATACTCATGGCCACGGCAGCCTCAACCTGCTGGGTTCAGGGAATCCTTCTGCCTGAACCTTCCAAGTAGTTGGAAGGCTATTTTTTAAAATCTATTGTAGAGACAAGGTCTCACCAAGTTGCCCGAGCTGGTCCCGAACTCCTGAGTTCAAGCAATTCTTCACTTCAGCCTCCCAAAGTGCTTGGATTACAGGCTTGAGCCACTGCACCCAGCACATTTAATTTTTGGTGCTCACTATAATTCTTTCCCACACTGGGAAACAAAAGCAGGGCAGCATTGTAGTTGCAGTATACTGTTTTAGTTCTGATGATCACTATAGTTTGCCCCCAGCATTAGAAGCAACAACAGGCCAAAAATTAAGTTGTGATACTAAGTAGTAAAGGTCTAACACCATCAAAGAACACCTGCAAAAGCTGAGGAAGGTGACTGTATTCTCCAATGTACAGGCATCAAGGTAAAGGCACAAACATTGTGAAAGCCCAGGGAAATATAACACCACCAAAAGAAAACAGCATAGTACCAACCATGGACACAGAATAATTAAGTTTATGAAATGACTGTCAAATAATTCAGAATAATCTTCTTAAAGAAGTTCAGAAAATCACAATAAAATATGATAAAAATTAAACAAAATTTGGAAAACAATTCAGAAATAAAAGAATAAGCTTAACAAAGAAATAGACATACACACACACACACACACACACACACACACACACAATACACACACCAAATAGAATCCTAAGAAATAGAGAATACAATAACTGACTTGTAAAATTCATATAGAAAGCTCCAAGCAGACTAGATCAGGGAGAGGTAATAATTAAGTTTGAAGACAGAAATAAAATTACCCAATCAATGAAGCAAAAAGGAAAAAATAACAAAAAAGAGTAAAGAGGGTCTATAAAAATTATGGGACACCATCAAGTGAACGAATCTCTGCATAAACGAAATTCCCAAAGGAGACAAAACAGAAAAGTCCTAGTAATCATATTTAAGGAAATAAGTTTGAAAATTTCCCAGATCTGAAGAAAGTTGATAGCATCCAGGCAAAGAGACGACCAATAAGAAGCAACCCAAAGAAAAACTTCCCAAGACACACAATTATCAAATTATAAAAAATCAAGGACAAAGAAAGAATATTCAAAGAAGCAAGATAAAAGAAACATATCGCATTCAACAGAGCCCTCAATGTGGCTTTCAGAGGATTTCTCAGCAAAAACTCTGAAGTCCAGGAAAGCGTGGGATGGTACATCCAAAGTGCTGAAAAAACAAACAAACAAAAAAACCCTTCCAAACAATAATACTGTAACCTGAAAAGTTTTCCTTCAAATATGAAGGAGTGAGGAGGACTTCCCCAGGCAAACAAATGCAGAGGAAATTTATCAACACTAGACATATAAGAAAAATGCTAAAGTGAGCTCCTCAGTCTGAAAGAAAAGTAGCTATAGATATATCATCTAGGACAAATTTTAAGTGAAGAATGGTTTTAAAAAAAGACAAAGCCAGGCTTGGTGGCTCAACCTGTAATCCCGCGCCTTTCAGAGGCTGAGGTGAGTGGATTGCCCTGAGCCCGCAGGTTCGAGACCCACCTGGGCCGCGAGACCTCATCTCTACAATAAATCAAAAAATCAATTGGGCGTGGTAGTGCGTGTCTGTAATTCCGGCTACTTGGAATGCTGAGGCGGAAGGATCGCCGGAGCCCAGCAGGTCGAGGCTGTGGTGGCCGGGAGTGGCCACTGCACTCCAGTCTGGGCGACAGAGTGAGACTCCAACTCAAAAAAAAAAAAAAAAAAAAGAGAAGAAATGCCATTATATAATGATACAGGGGTCAGTTCAGCAAGAGGATATCACAGTTGTAAATTTATATGCATCCAATACCAGAGCACCTAAATATATAAAACTATCATTAATAGACCTAAAGGAATTGACTATAATACAATAATAGTGGAATAATTCAACACTCCACATTTAACAATGGACAGATCATTCATACAGAAAACCATCAAAGAAAGAAACATCAGAGTTAAATTGCATTCTAGACCAAATAGACTTAACAGACATTTATAGAATATTTGATCCAACAACTGCTGAAAAAACGTTTTTCTCAACAAAACAGGAAACGTTTTCCATGGCATATCATCCGTTAGGTCACAAAATATGTCTTAACACATGTTTAAAAAATCAAAATCATATCAAGCATCTTTTCTGACTACAATGGAATAAAACCAGAAATCCGCCAAAGAAATACTGGAAACTGTACAAATTTATGTACAACAAATAAGTCAGTGAAGAAATGAGATATTTCATTAAGACAAATGAAAATGGAAACACAAAATACCAAAACCTTTGTGAAACAGGAAAATACATTTTAAGAGGAAAATTTATAACAATAAACACATTTTTAAAAAGTTACACCTCAGGGACAAGAAGAACAAAAATAAACTAAACCCAAAACAGGAAAAATAGAAAAAAGGAAAATAGTAAATATCAGAGAAAAGATAAATAATTATTTAAAAATAAAATGATCAACAAAACAGATGATTTTCAAAAAAGAAAAACTCTAAAAAACTTTAAACTAGTCTAAAAAAATAGAATACTCAAAAATAATCAGAGATTTTAAAAAGGAGAAATTACAACTGATTCCACAGAAATACTAAGGAGCATGAGACTTTTAGGCCTAGGGTATTTTTGTTACAGCATCCTAAAAGGACTAAGATAACCTTTTTGGTAAAATGGTGTATGAATAATACATGGGTAAAAAGCATTTTTATAAATTGCCAGAGAGACTAAATATTAATAAAATCTATTTGGAGGATAACTTGCTGGTATCTTTTAAACTTACAAATAAATATGCCATTTATTCCATCAATCAAAGACATCTCTTGGAATTTTATCTGACATGCTTTCACAAGTTCAAACATATCACTTTTTTAGCATCATTTGTAATGAGTAACATTAGAAACAACCTGAATCTCCATCAATGGAGCAAGTTAAATACATTGTAAAATGTCCCTTCAATAGGAAACCATGTAGACATTTAAAAATGGGAATATTTTTATGCATTGGATATGAAACCATCTCAAAGATATATTGTCAGTAAAACACTGCAATACAGATGATTCTTATATCTGTATATGTATGTGTCTTTATATATACAAGCACATCTATATATACAACATATTTATATTTGGGAAGCATATATACTTGTATATGAATGCAGTATCTCTCAAAAGACAGATTGCAAAGTGATAACATTGTTTACTTCCAGGAGGGGAGATTGAATATTTGAAATATTACGGGCAGGCCATTTTTACTACACACTTTAAAAAGAAGTCCTTTTCAATTATGTACCTGAAGGATGTATTACCCAAAAAATTAGCAAAATATTTTGAAGTAAAAAAAAATGAAATTAAAAATCAAGATCAATTCAGGGCTTACCAAACATGATTTGCCAGCAACATGATCATTTCCAATTCTTGCTTATCTTCAGTACTCATAATGTCTTAGTTTGTTTCAGTTAATTATAGCAGAATACCTGAAACTAGCTCATTCATAAAGAAATTTATTTCTTACAGTTGTGGAGGATGAGAAGTCAAAGGTCAGGGCACGGTATCTGGTGAGGGCCTTTTTACTGGTGGAAACTTCACGTGTATTCCAAAGTGGCACAGATCATCACATTGAAAGGGGCCTGAATGTGCTAGCTCAGTCTCTTTTCCTCTTCTTATAAAGTCATCTGTCCTACTCCCATGATAACCTACTAATCCAAGAAAGAATTAATTTACTCATAAGGGCAGAAACCTCATAACCCAATTATCTTCTAAAGGCCCCACCTCTTAATACTGCCACATTGGGTATTAAATTCCAACATGAGTTTGGAGGGGCAAACATTCAAACTGTAGCAAGTAACTATTCCCATGTTTTCAAAATTCTAAGTTATATTATGCAAAACTTTGGTGCACTGATCTTTAAGTTTTTTTTTCTTGAATAATGGCAAAGTTGAGATTTTCCTTGAGTTGGAAATGTTGCCTAGGCTTGTTTCTATAGTTAGTTCTGAGGAAACCTATGCCAGAAGCTAAGACACCAAAAAGAAGGAAAGGATAATGTACACTTCCAGGGGATTTGATAGGGTTTCAGTGCCAAGTTTAATTACAGAGCACATTCCAGTGCTTCCAGATACCTGAAAGATACTTTGAAAGCATATGAAGAGTGACAGCATATGCGTCTCAGAGTAAGCCTGATGGGTCCAGATAACTATGTATTTAGTGTGTTATAATCTCTTCCTTCTGAATAAGGCCAACAGCCAGAATCAGAAAAAGAGCCACTGAACCAAAAACCTTTTGGTTTCATGCATGATGCTGTAGCACTAACTCCTGCCCTATCAGTGAGTTTAGAACAATAACAAGGCAACTATTTATGGAATAAATAAAAGAACTACCTCCTGAATACCTATGACTAAGGTGATTCACAAACATTCTCTCATTTAATTCTCACAGAAATTGCATATGGTAGTTGTGGTTTTCCCACTTTTTTCCAAGTGAAAAAAAAATTTGAGGCTTAGAGAAAGTAAATAACATGTACAAGACTCAATAACTTCCTAATTAATGGGGCCTCTATTTGAACTTATGTGGGTGTAATTTCAAAACTACATCCACTGGTCAAAAATGAAACAAGGTCATCCATTGACATGATGCAGGCAGGTGACCTATTCTTTAGAAATTCTGAGATATGTTTCCAAAATTAAAGAGAAAGTCTAACTCCTTCATCCTGGCCCAGGCACAATTCCTATGTCCCAATAGGTTGATGTCCTCCAGGTTTTTTATGGGATTGCTTTGTGTTTGAAGCTGTATAGATAGAGTAAAAGCCACGTATGGAGCACCAGAAATTTTAACAATGCAGGCCTGGTGGAGGAGGAAATTTGGTAAAAAATATACAAAGGGGAGCAATCAGTGAGGTAGGAGGAAAACAGGTAAGAATGACAAGTAGGCACTAAAAATCTAAAGTGCTTTTGGAAGAATGGAGTGGCCAGCAGTAACAAATACTACAATAGGTTGAGTATATGAAGTCAGAGAGTTTATACCCATGGTTTAGGCAAAGTATAGGTGACCTAGTTAAGACCATTTAGGAAAGGTAGGTAACTGAACCCAAACCCAAGTTACTTTTGTTGCTTTACTTCTACAACTTTTACTACATTACTTCTTTTGCTGAGATGAGAAATAAAACTGCTAGGTGCTACTACACGAGCATTTTGAATGAAAGCAAGGTAATATTTATTTATTTTTGTTTTATAACATTTTCCTGATCTTTCTAGGAATCCATCTTCAGAATTACCACCTCGAACAAAGGGTCTGCTTGGGTATGAATAATAATAAAACTTATTATTTTCCTATGTTCATAATTGCTGTATTATTTTACCAAGGATTCAATAATATAACTGACATCATCAATCTTTTGTTCTAAAAAAAATGAATTACATTGAGAAGTCTAACTTCTGAGAAGCTGAAAAAGAGGAAGAAAATAATACAGACTTGGAAAATAATTCAGACCATTATACCAAAATAGTTCTTAAGCTGATTTTTAAAATACTACAGCCCTCTATACAATTTTTCAATAGAGGTTTTTCTTAATTATTGAAAATTAAGAAAACTTTTCTTAATTTTCAATAGAGGTTTTTCTCTTTTTTCTAAATACTTACTAAAAACTAAAAGGAAAACAAAAAAATCAAAGTATGCAATGACAAAATTCTATTTAATGTAATAGTTGTCCAATGTCAGGTATCACTTAATAAACTTGTTAAATATATACTCCTTATACTCCTTACTGGATGTCCTATTTTTTCTGTGAAGTAGCAAAAGACCTGTGGTTTTGTTATTTTTATTTTTATTATAAATATGTGGGGTACAACTCAGGGGTAGGTATACAGACATTGACCACGCAGATACCCCTCCCCTAGCAGTTTCCCTCAACTGCCAACCTCCCCCCTCCCCCCCACTGACAGTTTACCATTACTGCCAATCACTTTCCTATAGCAAAGGACCTGTGTTTTAACAAGCTTGCTAGGTAATTCTTAGCAGCAGTGACATTTGGGAAACACTAGACTAAAACAACGGTAAGAAAATGTAAGTTTCCATTTTCTTACATTTAATGGAATTTTTATAAATGTGAAGTAATTTGATTTACTAAAACATCCTACCTGAATCAATAACTATACTGAAAAACCGATAGACTCAAGATGCAAAATTATAATGTGACAAAACAATTTTATTAAAGCCTGTTTCATTGCTCCGCAATATTTCTCTTTTTTGGGGGGGTTTTCATGGAAGTTTTATTAGGTAGGCATAATTGGTTAAATCTTTGGCCATTGGTTTATCCACTCAACCCCTCTCCCCTCTCCTCTATATTTTACTTACCTGCTTTCCCACAGTGAATACCTGTTAGCCTCTAATTCCTCAGTTTCACAAACAATGCTATATGGAATATCTTAATAATACACACTTAGGAAATTTTGAGAATTTATTAAAGATATATACCTGGGAGTAGGATTGCTGGCTCTTGGTTCACTTGCCATCTAAATGTGCATGAAGACTCCAATGTCCCCATTTTGCCATGAAAATTAGCATTATCCAATTTACTAATTTTTGACAATCTGATGGATATAAAATAATACCTCAGTGATGTTTTAATTATATTTACTTAATAATAACATATTAGACCGGGTACAGTGGCTAAGCCTGTAATCCCAGCACTTTGAGAGGGCAAGGTGAGAGGATTGCCTGAGCCCACAGGTTCGAGACCAGCCTGGGCAATGGAGACCTGGTGTCTACAATAAATCACAAAAGCTAGCTGGACATGGTGGCGTGCATCCATAGTTCCAGCTATTTGGAAGACTGGATAATAAGATCACCTCATCCAGTCTGGGCAACAGAGTGAGACTCCAACTCAAAAAAAAAAAAAAGGTTCTGAAAAATCAATAACATACAGAGTATATTATGTTAGTGAAGTTAGTGGAATATTGGTACTAAAACTTGTTCTGTCAATATATAAAAAGAACATATAAAACTATGTTATTAAAGAACATTTATAAAAAATTTCTAATAAAATATCTAATAACATATTCATAAATACAACTTGATCAAGTAATTTATCCCATCAATGCAAGGATTGTTTGATATTATTAAATAATCTAATTTAATTCACCCTATTAATTAACTAAAGAAGGAAGACAATATATTTATTCAATATACGTACAAAAAGTATATGGTAAAATTTGATACCTCTTTATAATTGAAAGCAAACTAGGGCTAGAACAGTTTTTTTAAATTTAATTTGGTTAAAATAACATTTTTTTAAAAAAAACTTCAACCCAGGCTTGGTGGCTCAGCCTGTAATCCCATGCCTTTGGGAGGCTGAGGTGAGTGGATTGCCAGAGCCCGCAGGTTCGAGAACCGCCTAGCTAACTCATCTTTACAATAAATCAAAAATTAGCTGGGCGCGATAGCGCACCCCTGTAGTTCCGGCTACTTGGAAGGATGAGGCAGAAGGATCGCCAGAGCCCAGCAGGTCGAGGCTGCGGTGGCCGGAGCGGCCACTGCACTCCAGTCTGAGCAACAGAGTGAAACTCCAACTCAGAAAAAAAAAAGCCAAATGTAAATGGTAATGATAATGACAGTATAAAACAATACCTTTCTAATGCGGGTTAGAAGGACTTAAAATCCCAAAGTACATTTGCAATGTCAACAACTGTCAACAGGCTAAGGAACTCAACACAACAACCAGAAGAAAGATAGAAATTCCATTTTTAAAAATAGACTCGTGAAATGAACTGGCAAGTTACAAAAGAGGTTACTCAAAAGACTAATAAGAAAAGATTCTCAAACTAGTCATTTTATTTGTTTATTTTGCATTAGAGTCTCACTCTTGTCACCCAGAATTGAGTGCAACTGCACACTCAAGCCACCACAGCCTTGACCTGCTGGGCTCCGGTGATCCTTCCGCCTCAGCCTTCCAAGTAGCTGGAACTACAGGTGCGCACTACCATGCCCAGCCCTTTTGATTTATTGTAGAGATGAGGTCTCACCTGCCCAGGAGGGTCTTGAACCCACGGGCTCAGGCAATCCACTTACCTCAGTCTCCCAAAGGTGCGGGATTACAGGTTGAGCCACCGAACCCAGCTTAGAACCCCTTAAGGTTTTATTTTTTGTGGCTTAATTTGTTGATTACAATTAAAATTAGATTACAATTATTGAGTTAAATTAAAACACAGTGATGGGAACAGAGCTGTCTAATAATATTTTACACTTAATACTTTCAAGTTTTACTTTTCAACACATAAGCTATGGAAATATGCTATTCATTTTGAGTCGTTTATGCAAGTAAGGTTTTATATATTAATTTTGAAGCTGGCATTAAGAAGAATTTTATTTATAAATTTCATTTTATACATTTTTGAATAATCAAATTATAAAGAAATTAAGTCTAAAATATGTCCATACTTACTCAAATCTAGAACTAAGACAGTAATCATATTAGGTGGTAAAAAAAAGCACTTTTATTTCTGAATAAATATTATTTCCTAAGTAACACTAATGATTACACAAGAAAATATATTGTTGGATTAAATTCTGAAAAGAGTCTGAAATACTTTCTAGTCATTTTCTTAATGACTACTATTTAATATTTCAAATTAAGGGTTATAGAACTGTATGTTTTCCTACTTGAAAATTTCAGGGCATATTTTATTTTCTTTTAAAATTTAACTTTGTTGTTTTTTTCAGTTGGGTTCTCACACTAACTCCCAGGGTGGAACGAAGTGACACAATCACAGATCACCACAGTTCTGACTCCTGGGCTCCGGCAATTCTTCCACCTCAGTCTCCTGAGTATCTAGGACTACCCGTGCCACCGAGCCCAGCTAATATTTTATTTATTTTTTGTAGAAATGAAGTCTTGCTATGTTGCTCAGGTTGGTCTTCAAATCCTGGGCTCAAGTAATCCTCCCACCTTGGCCTCCCAAATTGATAGGATATCAGGCATAAGCCAGATACACCTTTTTGTTTAAATTTCCTCTCATTAGCCGGGTTCGGTGGCTCAGCCTGTAATCCCGCGCCTTTGGGAGGCTGAGGTGAGTGGATTGCCTGAGTCCGTGGGTTCGAGACCCGCCTGGGCAGCAAGACCTCATCTCTACAATAAATAAAAAAAATCAGTCTGGCGTGGTAGTGCATGCCTGTAATTCCGGCTACTTGGAAGGCTGAGGTGGAAGAATCGCTGGAGCCCAGCAGGTCGAGGTTGTGGTGGCCGGGAGCGGCCACTGCACTCCAGTCTGGGCGACAGAGTGAGACTCCAACTCAAAAACAAACAAACAAAAACATTTCCTCTTATTGCTAAATGTTTTATAAATTGGCTAGAACAAAACCAAAAGTTTAAAAAAAGATAAAAATAAACACCTAAACCAACTTTTTTTGGTTGAAATAACTGCAAAAGATATATCTACAAATTAAACATAGACTTTCCAAAATTTTATACCTTTAAGTTGATGCAAGTTGTCAATGTAAAGTATTCTATGAGGGTACTTTCTTTTTCCCCAAAGCATTTTCAGAAGGTAACTTGGCTAACATAGTGGTGTGCATATAACATGCTGCCTAATACAGACAGATGTTTTTGGCTAGAATTTTCTTTAAGTAAGTAAGTATTTATTGATTTCTGCTACTTGTGTGAGGCACAGTGTTATATGTTATAAATTCAATAATAAGATATATGGAGTTTCTGTTTTCATTAAATTCAATGTTTACTGTGGGAATCAGACAAATAAAAGGGTATTTTAAAACATGTGAAAAAGTACAGAATGTTTTTCTACATGATGCAAGATGACTCAAAATCAAGCTCACACTTTTTCTACTAGAAGGGAAAAGTAGAGAAAAGAAGGGCATTTTATTATCCTTTAAGAGAATAGACTGAAAGTTTTACATATCACTTTTACCACAAAGATATCTGTTGTACCCTGATTGTAGTAGTGAAAAATTGGAATGGATGTATGAATCATATTTATGCTGTAGGCAGCTGCAAAAATGAAATCAATAGACTGTACCTATATATATCAGCATAGACAACTCTCAAAAAGTAATATTGAGCTTTAAAAATTATAGAATTCAATAATAACATGAATGCAGTCTGATTATAGATTTAGTTCATGTAATCATACAACTGGACTGCCTGTTTCTACAATGTAGTATATCTCTGGTTGATGGAAATAAAGACTTTATCTCACATGGGTAATATGACATATACAATAAATGTACACACAAGTGAACCACAGTGCTCATGTTGAAATCATAATAGAGATAACCTCTGAAGTGAGAGGTGGGAGAATTAAATTTGGGAGGGAAACAAAGAGACTAAATATATATATATTATATATATGTAAATTTTCATATATGTGTATATCCAAAAGTTAATAAAGAGGTAAATATGTTCTTAATAATTTTATATATGTCTTCTATTTTTAGGTCACAAATTTTCCTCTATATTCATATGTCAATCAAGCTGCCTTAGAACAAAACACAGTCATTTAGGGAAATGATTTTCAAAAGAAATTATCACATGAATGTCAAGGATATTAGTCTATTCTTATTTATTTATTTTTAGCTACAAACCTTCTAATCAAATTGAAAGTCAAATTTTTGAAAATTGTCCCTAGATGTGTTTCAAAAATAAAAGTTCAGGTGTATTTCCAGTAAGACATTGCTTAGTCAATTACAACTTACTTAGGCAGCCATTCAATAAACTACTTAAAATTTCCCAAAACATTTAGAGGGTTTTTTGTTTTTTTGAGTTGGAATCTCACTCTGTCACTCAGGCTAGAGTGCAGTGGCACACTCATGGCCACTACAGCCTTGGCCTGCTGGGCTTAGACTATCCTTCCATCTGAACCTTCCAAGTAACTGGAACCACAGGCATGCGTCACCACACTTGGCTAATTTTTTAATTGATTGTAAAGGTGAGATCTTGCATGTTGCCCAGGCTGGTCTTGAATCCTCAGACTCAGGCAATCTTCTTACTTCTGCCTCCCAAAGTGCTGGGATTACAGTCATGAGCCACTGCACCTGGCTATATTTAAAGTTAATATAACAACATCTTTAGGCAAAAGAAATTTGTTTATTATTTATTTTTTTATTTACTTGATATCTTCTTGTGGATTACCTCTGTGTTAACAAGTTTCCAAGGTAGGGTGAATATGGGTGTGGACAGTAGAAATCATTTCATACAGGTTTCTACTGGTCAGCAGAAAAAGCTATTTTACTGAGTGATTTTCATAGAATTGAATTTTTTCTATGATATTCACTTTAGGAACTAATTTGAAAAGAAGCTCTCATCTGTACTCCTCATCCCACAAATATATGTAGATTTTAGTAAAACGGATGAGGTTCAGGCTGGTGAATCAATCATTGTTAATATTATTCAACTAATTTATCCTAATGTTGTTCAATGTTTCTAAAACAACCTTCAGAAATGACTTTCTTTTTATATTCATGCACTATATATATATATATATATATATATAGTGCTTCATAAATATCTATTCTAGTTTATTAATTTATCTGTGTATCACTATATAAGAGACCAATGACCTTTGTCTACATTGACACATTGGAGATCCTAGTTATGCTAAATTACAATATAAACATAGATCCTAGCAATTCCACCATTCATATGCCATCTATTGAGTGTACATCCAGCCTCTGAAGAATACACTCCTATCTTGGTCTTCTAACTACGACTGTTTTGACTTTTCTGTCAAATCAAATTTCCCTTTTTTATTTCAAACATTTTATTTGTATATGGTTCTTCAAAACTCTTCTGGACAAAGAAAGTATGCTTCTACATTTAACTAATCAGAATTGTACTGTATAACAGTTCTGAAATTGTTATTTTTTTGGTATTAGGCATTATATCATCTAGAGAGGGCTTGGATAAAGCAGAAGTAGCATGGATATCCAAACTATGCCCTGATGAAGATACTGAGACATGAAGAAGCTAAATAGCTTATTAAAGGCCATGAAACTAAGGAGTAGAGTTGAGATTTGAGCTTAGGAGTTTTGATATCAGAGATCATGTCCCTGACCATACATTTTAAAACAGAGTCATTTAAGGAGACTGTAAATCAATAATTAAGGTGATGTTATTTTATAAGATTGTATTTTTATTAGGTAATTACTTTTATCAACCCTTCTCTGAGTCAGGTGCATCACTAGGCATGGACTATACATATGAAACTCACAGTCTAATGGGGAAGACAGGTCAAACCAATATCATATTATGTGCCTAAAATTTAGCATGATAGTCCACTGGTGACTACAGGTCAGGGTATTATGAAAAAGTAGGGAAGAGAAACTCCTAATCCAGTTAGAAGAAGTATAAAGGACTTCTGAAGAAAAGGTCAGCTGAGCAGGAGTTAGCCATGAGGAGGGGGATTTGGAGAAGGCAAGCACAATTCAGGAAGGTGAAAGAGAAAAAATGCAAGTAAAGTCATGAAGGAGTTTAGTGTGCCAAATCAGAATGCAAGGTGGTAATGATGTCAAAGTAACAAGGTGATAGTTAGGGTGTATGCCTTGAAAGGACTTTGGATAATAGCAAAGAGTTTGGACATAATCACACATGTGACTGGGTAATCAACCCATAAATGGGCAAGTCACATAAACTTTGAAATAGATAGTTGAGGTGGAAGTTTGGAAATGGATCTGAAGTTCTAATAGTCACGATAAGCTAGATTGCGTTATAGTAACAAATAAATCTCCAAATCTCAGTGAGGTAATGCAATAAAGGATTATTTCTTCAACATCCAAAGTCTGAAGTTGGCTAGGCAGCCTCTCTCCATCTGGTAGCTATGGCATCTGGAGTATATAGCCTTCCAGGTTACTGCACTACAGGTTACAGAATGTTTTTTTCTTTTGAGTTGTAGTCTCACTCTATCGCCCAGACTGGAGTGCAGTGGCTGCTCCCAGGCACCGCAGCCTCGACCTGCTGGGGTCCGGCTATCTTTCCGCCTCAGCCTTCCAAGTAGCTGCAACTACAGGCACGCACTACACACCTGGCTAATTTTTTGATTTATTGTACAGATGAGGTCTCTCCAAGTTGCCCAGGCAGGTCTTGAACCCTCAGACTCAGGCAATCCACTCACCTCAGCCTCCCAAAGTGCTGGGATTACAGGCTGAGCCACCGAGCCCGGCTTACAAAATGTTTTTATGGGTTGGAACTAGAAGTGGTTTTCATTTATTTTTCCCATACCTCGTTGTCCAGAACCCTGTCATATCATCCAGAGTAACTGCAAGAGGCATTAGGCAAGCACTGAGAGTCTACCACCAAATAAGGTAGGTACTCTCTTCAATCTTGCTTATAATAGGAAAAATATGTCCATATTTTCTTACTGTGTTGAGAAAATCATTGTGTATTCATTTATTCAAATCATTTGATTAGTGCCTTTTTGAGTGCCTACTAAGTACTGTTATGTTTTCTTCTCTGCCATAAACAGCAGGAGTACAGCATTGTTAACACAACTTCCCTGTGCATAATCTCTGATGATATGTGCAAAGAGGAGATAATTAGAGTAAGTGGAATGGAAAGTATAACATGGGCCAGATCATATGAGATTTGGCAGGACATTGTATTTGACTTAAATGAAGGGCCTTTAGAACATTGTAGTTTAGGCGTGGTGGCTTACACCTATAATCCCAGCACTTTGGGAGGCTGAGCTGAGAGGATTTCCTGAGCCCATGTGTACAAGACAAGCTTGGACAACTTGACAAGACATCATCGCTACAATAAATCAGAAAATTAGATGGGTGTGGTAGTGTGTGCTTGTAGTTTCAGCTACTTGGAAGACTGAGGCAGAAGGATTACCTGAGCACAGCAGGTCAAGGCTGCAGTGGCCATGAACTCACCTGAGCCCAGTAGGTTGAAGCTGCGGTGTCTGTGAGCATGCCACTGCACTCTAGCCTGGGTGAGAGAGTGAGACTCTCACTCAAAAAAAAAAAAAAAAAAAAAAAAAAAAATATATATATATATATATATATATATTATATGCAGAAGAGTGACATAGTCTGATTTACTTTTTTGCAAAGGATCATTCTAGTGGCCCTGTTCAGGTTAAACATAAGGTAGGGTGAAAACATTGAGCTGTCTTTGGAAATTATATAGTAATCCAAGAGAACGATGATAGCAGTTGTGGACTAGAGTGGAAGCATGAAGCTGCTGAAAATGGTCAGGTTCCGAATGCATTTTGAAATTAAAGTATTTAATTTTGAATAAAAAAAATCATTAGAATTTGAAGATAAGTCAAATGTGTGACATAAGACAAAAAGATTTTAATTTGAGCTCTTAGGAACACGGAGCTACAGTCAACTGAGGAGAAATAAGCTTTAATCATTTGACATATTCCTAGATAGTTTCAGAAAGATTATTACTCTCCATAATTCAGCTCCGATGGGTGCTTCCTTTAGAATTTCAAATGATAATAATATTTATATAAAAGTATTTTCCTAAAATTTAAAGCTTAGCTCCAAGTGGTTTCTACATTGACAAATTTTCATTTAAAATCTACAAATCTATCCATCAAAAAAGAAAGCTAGTTAGTAAGAAAATCATGTAAATATATATTTTTGAAAGCCCAGCCAGAAGCTATTAAGTTCTATTATATTTGTTTTGATGTGACATAATTCACTTTACTTATTTAAATGTTTGTTTGCTTTAAGGGAACTCTCTACAAAGTTTTCTTAAAAAAATTAATTGTTTAATTTGTTTATTGGTATTATTATTTTTGTATTAGAAGGACACTAAAAAAGTTTAAATCATTTTATCTAGGCAGTTTGATTTATACACTGGGTGTGAATTATAGACTGAGAGGTAAAAAAGTCTCTCTCTTTGAACATTTGTCAAACTCTTCTGACCCTCCTTCTCAACTAGGTCTCAATTTTTGAGTTTCCATGTTAGTTTCTGCATTGTCCAATTTTAGCAAGAATCCTACTAAGTCAATTTAGCTAGAATCCCCCATCCTCAGTATCCAGGATTTCCTTATGCTACAATTCCCCAGGTAATATCTGATCACTTGGTCTGCCTTCAGCAAGCATCCTATCAGATCCATTCAGTCATAATCCCTCTTGCCCCTGGTATTACTTCTCGGTAATTTCCATCCAGTGACCCCTGTTTCCCACCTTAGTTCCTTGACTATAAAGTCCCACTTTTCCTTGTGGGATTTGGAGTTGGGGCCAAATTCTTTCTCTTATTATAAAACTGCATTGTCGTGGCATTCCTATATAACTGTTGCAACCGTCTTCTTTGAATAATCTGCCTTACCATTCTTTAATGAGTATCATGAATAATATTGTATTTAACAGAGATCATTTTTGAGCTGAATTTTGAGCAGGGAATGGAGGAAGAGTATTTTAGGCATATAAAACAGGATGCATAAATGCAAGGATGTGAAAGATGATGTTAATTCATGGAAATTTTAAAGTTTAGAGCTCATGAGAGCAAACCAGTTTGGTTCGTGACAGGAAGGAGTAGGAAACACACTCTAGTAAAGTCTGGCAAGTTTGATTATGAAGTTATGTATGAATAACTTACATAGTACAATAAAAAATTTCAATCTTATCCTTTAGGTAAAATAAAGACAATTATTTTGAAAACTGTAGAAGACTTGAAAGAGTCCTATGAAAGAATAGACAGAGAAGTCATTAGAAAGCCACTCATAGAGATAGTACTAGTAAGGGCTAATTTAATCCCTAGAAATCCCAGAGAACAAGGTTTTTAAACTAGAGCGTATCTAACAGAGTTGGTAAGCCAAACTCCAGCATTATGCTATTTTCTTCATTAGGTAAAGGAATCAGTGACTCCAGAAAGATGTAATACTATATGAAACCTAGTTTAAAATCCAGTTTGGAAGTGTCTCACAAGCCTTCATCCAACATTTGATTTTTTTTGTTAGAGTTGGATCTCACTCTGTCACCCAGACTGGAGTGCAGTGGCACACACACTCACAGCCACCCTAGCAGTGACCTGCTGGGCTCAGGCAATCCTTTTGCCTCAGTCTTCCAAGTAGCTGGAACTACAGGTGCACGTTAACATGTGGGACAATTTTTTATTTATTGTAGAGGTGAAGTCTCGCCAAGTTGCCCAGGATGGTCTCAAACCCATGGGGTAAAGCAATCCACTTGCCTCAGCCTCCCAAAGTGCTAGGATTACAGGCTCAGCCACCAAACTTGTGGTAGAAAGATCACCAGAGCCCAGCAAGTTGAGATTGCAGTGGCCAGGAGCATGCCACTGCACTCCAGTCTGGGCAACAAAGTGAAATTCCGACTCAAAAAAAATATTATTATACGAGAATAGTAATATACATCAGAGTGTGCATTTGAAAACTTCAATACAACAAGAAGACGTCATGAAGAGAAAACTTACATATGAAATCCACCCGTTCAACAGAGGATTAGTATCCACAAAATATTTATAATATTCTACAAATTAATAAATAACAGACAAGAAAGACAAGAGAAAAATCAGCAAAAAATTAAAAAGAGAAATTCAGAGAAGGTAAACTCTAAGTGTCAACTGATCATATGTGAAAAGAAGTTCAAACTCATCAATATTAGAAAAGTGGTTATCTGTAAAGAGGAAGAAAGAGAGGGAGGCAATACTGGGACATTTAAAGCGAAATACAATTTTTATTGTAACATTTAATATATTTAAACAAAAAAATCAGAGAAATATTGCTAAATGTTGATTTGGTTATCTAGGTAGTAAGTATATACTGACTGTTTTTTATCTTGCATGTTTGAAATAATTTTCAATAAATTAGCAAACACAATAATTTTACCATCCTGTCCTATATAAATCTCATCCCATCACTTTTTATAAGGTAAAATTAAAAAAAGATAAAAGGGTAGGGGAGGAAGTATAAATCAGGAGAACAACACAGAAACAAGAATAGGAATCCCATTATTTAATCTCAAATCTGTCAGTTATCCACTGTGTGACCTTCAGCAAACCACATAATTCTTCTTAAACTGATTTTTCACTTAAAAAAACTTGGATAATATTAAGATCTGCCTTTACTATACAAAGTTATTGTAAGGAATAAATTAGTTCATATATATGAAAATGATCTTAAAATATGAAGAAAAGACATGGAAGTTCTCAAGTCTGCAGTTCATGTCAAATTAACTGAACATACTTTCCTATTTACTGTTATCCTAAACTTATTGAAACTGCCTTTAGGAAACAGATAAATGACACACATCTTTTCTCACCAGGTCTGTTAGCTAGGAGTACAATTCATGGCAATTGTTGAAAATATACTTGTACGTAGAATCCAGACAAGTTCTGACACAGTCCCTCACCACCGTGCTGGCCTTTGAGGGACTTTGCAGCTCCAGAACCTACTGGAAAAATTATTTTCTTAAATGTAACAATATAACATTGAAATCCATTATAATCTACTTAAACAATACTTAATAAATGCTTTTAGTTGATTTTTCTACAAGAAATGTGGTCTTAGAATACGGTTTTATTTTTTTGTTTTTAAAAATTTATTTATTTATTTTGAGTTAGAGTCTCACTCAGTCGCCCAGACTGGAGTGCAGTGGCCGCTCCCGGCCACCGCAGCCTCGGCCTGCTGGGCTCTGATGATCCTTCTGCCTCAGCCTTCCAAGTAGCTGGAACTACAGGCACGTGCTACCATGTCCGGCTATTTTTTTATTTATTGTAGAGATGAGGTCTCGCCAAGTTGCCCAGGCGGGTCTCAAACCCGTGGGCTCAGGTAGTCCACTGACCTCAGCCTCCCAAAGGCGTGGGATTACAGGCTGAGCTACCGAGCCCAGCTAGAATACAGTTTTATATGTGCAAATTTCTATTTTAACTTTATGATACAATAGCTTATTGAAAATGATGATGGTTGTAAACATTTGAATGGAAACACTTAAAACATCCTTCATTTGTTTATTTCATTCTATCATTCAGGAAATATTTATCACTATAAAAATGGTAATACTGTAATGAGTAAAATAAACAAAAAAACCTCTTTCCTCATAGACTTAAATTCAAGTAGATAATAAAAAAAATTAAAAAGTAACATACATTACATGATGATGCCTGCTGAAAAGAAAAACAAGGTAGAGTATGGGGGATATGAAGTATTATAATGGAACAGAATTAATACAGAGGACAGCAATAGTAGATGAAGTCAAAGAAATAACAGGCTAGGAACGGGGGGAAATCAGATATAGACCATTGTAACAGCCTTAGATTTTAGCAAGGTGGGAAGGAATTGGATGACTTAAGCAGATGAGCAAAATGACCTGTCTTTAGTAAAATAACTATCATTTAAAAAAATTTCTTATGCTGATTTAAGGTGGGCTATGAAAAAAGTAAGATGACCAACTATAAGAATATTATAAACATTCAGTTTAGAAAAGGTGATGCTTGGACAAAGGTACTATTACCTTGGATGAAAAATTGTTAGAATAAATAATAGTCTGGTAAATTTTAGAAGAAAGAGCTAAAAAAATTTCTAATAGACTGGATGATTGATGTGAGAGAAAGAAAGGAGTCAGGTTGACTCCAAGCCTAACCAACTGATATAAAGGAGGTAGCCTCAACTTAAACAGGAAAGACTGTGGTTGGGAGATCAGGAGCTCAGTTTTGAATAGTTAAGAAATCTATTGGGCAGACAGGTGAATTTCAAGTAGACATTTGGATAAATTAGTCTGAAGTTGTGGAAATATTTTGGTGAGAGATAAAAATTTGGAAATTATTAGCTTAAAGAAGAATTTTAAAAATAAAGAAGAGGTACAAGAAATAAATAAAGTTAAATCCTATTTCATGCTAAACCTGTGACAATAGGTAAATGAGAAGAAACAAAGCTGTAGCAATCCTAAAAGTCAGCCAGTGAGATGGGAGAACTATTAAAGAGGGAATGTTCTGGAAATCTAGACAAGGAAGTTTTTTTGAAGAGAAGGAGTGATGAAATATGCTAAATTCTGCTGATGATTGCAAGATGAGGAGCCATAACTGACCACTAAATTTAGCAAAGTTATAGTCATTGGTGACTTTGACAAAATTATTTTTGATGAAGTGATGGGGTAAAAATCTGAATGAGGTGGGTTCCAACACTAAGGGTTTCAAACACTAAGGAATGCTAAAATATCAGTTGCCTCTAGATTGATATATAGATTTAATGCTATCTTAATTAAAATTTCAGTAAGAATGAAAATCACCTAAACAATATTGAAATGAAGAAAGACTGTGAAGGATGCACTCTGTATGATTTTAAGATTTGTTATAGGAGCACAGTAATCAAGACATGATGGTGAAGAAGTATAGACAACTGAACAGTATGGAGAGTTCAGAAATAAGCGCAAACATATATGGCCAATTAATTTTTTAAAGAATGGTACAAAGGTAATTCATTGGAGGAAGGAAACCTTTTCAATAAATGATATTGGAACTATTGAACATAAATATGTAAAAATATTATCCTTAATCCATACTTCATACCTTATACCAAACAATAACAATAACAACCCAAAATTCTCCCAAACTTTATATAAAACATAGGCCAAATATAAAAGGTAAAATGAAACTTAGAAGAGCCATAGGAAAAAAAAAATTGACATCTTGGTTTAGCCAAGAGCATTGTCTGTAAGTAAAAAAATTGATAAAGTAGACTAAAATGGAAAACTTCTGCTGTGCAGATGATACTTTTAAGAAAGTGGAAAGACAATGCACAAACAAGGTGAATATATTAGCAAATATTCTAAAGAATATTTGTACTTATAATTCGTAAATAACTCTCAAATCTCAGCAATATTGTATTGAAAAATTCGGAGTGGATTTTAAATGTTCTTACCACAAAATCACAACTTTGTGAGGCAATGAAAATATTAATCATCTAGATTTAGCTATCCCATGACATGTGTGTATAAAAAATTCATGTTGTGTACAATAAATAAATAATTGTATCTGTCAGTTTAAAAGAATTTTTTAAAACTCAAAAATAAGAAAACATACATTAAAAGCAGGTACAAAAGTCAAGGTATTATTACACAGAAAGATATTCAGATAGCACATCAGACCACAAAGAGATGCTCAACATTATTAATTTTTAGAGTGATAAAATTAGGATCAAAGTAAGAAGATGCAACTTCACTCAAATAATAGCGAATAATAATTTATTATTAATAACAAATAATGTTATATAGTAAAATAAAATAAAATAAATTAAAAAGAAAAAAGAAAAACAAATATATTAATTATATCAAAAACTCTAAGAGTTTCACTAGAAGATGTGGCAAAACTGGAACTCTTTCACATTACTGCTAAGGATTGCACCCTAGGAAAGTGTAAACTTATGTTTGCCCTATAAACCTAAACATGTCTATTTACAACAGTTTTATTTGTAACAACCCCAAATTGGAAACAACTCAAATGTCTGCCAATAGTGAATGGATAAAAAATCTATAGTGTATACAAAACAAAGAATTGTTGCTTAGCAATAAAAAGGTATAAACCAATAATGATATACTTAACAACATGAGTGAATCTCCAATGTGTTATTTCATTTACAAGATGTTCTGGAAAATACAAACCTATAGACAGAAAACAAATCAGGGGTCATAAAGGTGTGATAGGAGGGTTGATTATAAAAGGGTAGCACAAGGGAATTGTGTAGACTTATGGAACTATTCTGTATCTTATCATTGTGGTGGCTATATAACCACATGTGTCAAAACTAGTATAACTCTATAACAAAAATAGTGATTTTTACTTGCCTGTAATAAAAAAATAAAAGGAGAAGAAAATTTGTTCAAAATATAATAAGATGAAATAAGCAGAAACAAAATGTATGGGTAACTCTTATGAGGAGTTTTGATATTAGAAAAAAGATGAACTAGGGTAGTAGTTATGGAAGAAAATGGAGTTCAGCAGTATTTTTAAGATTGAGAAACTATAGTATGTACAGAGGGAGAAAATTTATAATTTAGGGGAGAGGAGTGTATTGATACACCAATATTTTAGTACACAAGAAAAGTCAAAATGAAGTGCACAAATGGAAGAGAGGACCTTTTCTAGAACAGATAGCTCATCAATAGTAACCAAAAGGAAGAATTTATGGACACATGACAGGAAAGTACCTAGAAAGGGTAGGTGTTGGGAGTAATGTGGTTGGAGTTAGAGGACATCCTCCTCTCTTTCTTCCTTTTTTAAAAAATGAAATAGGTAGCCGGGCTCGGTGGCCAGCCTGTAATCCCACGCCTTTGGGAGGCCGAGGTGAGTGGATTGCCTGAGCCTGGAGGTTCAAGACCCACCTGGGCAGTGAGACCTCATCTCTACAATAAATAAAAAAATCAGCCGGGCATGGTAGTGCATGCCTGTAATTCCGGCTACTTGGAAGGCTGAGGCGGAAGGATCGCTGGAGCCCAGCAGGTCGAGGCTGTGTTGGCCAGAAGCGGCCACTGCACTCCAATCTGGGAGACAGAGTTAGACTCCAACTCAAAAAAAAAAAAAATGAAATAGGAAACAAAGTTATCAGCTGGCATTGAGGGTGGGAAAGGTTTTGGCAAGTTTAAGGACACTGTATTTTTAAGAACTGCAAGGCTAGTGTGGCAGAGGTGTGTCAGTGAGTTGGCAAGAGACAGGAGAGCTCACACTTACCAAGGAATTATATCTAAAAAATGATGCATTTGAATTGATGAATCTCAAGTTTGTATATATGGAGTGTTTCCCATAAAATCCCAGTATTCTTCTACAAAATGATGTTTTCTTCAACTAGAAATGGTAATTTCAGACATAAAGATTCAATCCAGTGAAAATTACCTACTGTCAAAGAAATTTCACTGAAAATGTTTCAAATAAACTTTGGGTTGCCACCCATTATACTAAGTGCTAGTGCCTAAGGCATCCCTTCTGTAATAAGAGTCCAAGAATATGGTTTATCCAAAGTCCCTTGAAATGTAACTCCCATAAGCTACCAGGAATTTTAAAGTTAAAAAATATATACTTATACCAAAGTCGGTAGTAACAAATTCGACGCAGAAAACTACATTTATTGAAAGTGTTCTGTGAGCATAGAAAGCATTTATATTAGCAAGTAAGATACTCATAACAGCAGGGGCACCAGGGCACATGTACTTAGAAGATACAAATAAAAATGAAGAAACATTTTACCAAAACCTCTGGGATGCCCTAAAAGCAGTATTCAGAGGGGAATTTACATCTCTATGAGTACACATCAAGAAAATGTAGAGATCAGAAGTTGAGATCCTAAAAAATCACCTAAGTGTGCTGTGAAGAGAAGACCACCAAAACACCAATTTTAGCAGAAGAATTCAAATCACAAAAATAAGAGCCCAAATATGGGACATAGAAGACAAAAATATCATAAAAAACATCAACAAAACAAAAAACTGGTTCTTTGAAATAATTAACAAGATAGATGGGCCCCTAGACAGAATGACCAAGAAAAAGAGAGAAAAAGCCCAAATAAACACAATCAGAAATACAAAAGATCAAATCACAATTGACCCTCAAGAAATACAAAGTATTATCAGAGATTACTATGTACACTTGCATGGAAACAAACTTGATAACCTAAATGAAATGTAGAACTTTCTGACATCACACAACCTTCCTATGTTGAAGCAAGAAGACATCGAGACACTAAATAGACCAATAACGACCCAGGAAATTGACTCTGTCATACGAAAAAAAAAAAAAAAAAAGCCCTGGACCGGAAGAGTTTCCAGCAGAATTGTACTAAACGTATAATGAGGAGCTGATACCAATCCTACTGAAAGTATTCCAGAAAATTGAGAAAGAAGGTATTCTCCCCAAATCATTTTACAAAGCTAGCATCATACTGATAGCTAAACTGGGTAAAGATCCAACAATATCCCTTATGAATATAGATGCAAAAATACTCAACAAGATTCTAGCAAATTGGATCCAAAAACACACCTCAAAAATCAACAATGATGACCAAGCGGGCTTCATCGCCAGGAAGCAGGGCTGGTTCAACATTCGCAAGACCATAAATATCATTAAATACATTAACAGATGTAAAAACAAGAACTACATGATTATCTCATTAGATGCAGAAAATGCTTTGGATAAAATCCAGCATCCCTTCTTGATAAAAACCCTCAAACATCTAGGTATAGAAGGAACATACCTCAAAATAGTAAGTGCCATCTATGATGAACCCACAGGTAACATATCACTATGTTGGACAGAAGCTGGAAACATTTCCCCTGAAACCTGGAACAAGACAAGGCTACCCACTCCCATCCATCTTGTTCAGTACTGAGTTGGAAGTCCTAGCTCAGGCAAAATGGCAAGAGTTGGAAATCAGGGGTATCCAAATAGGAAAAGAGGAAGTCAAGTTATCCCTCTTAGCTAATGATATGACCCTATACTTTGGAAATCCAAGAGAATCTGTCAAAAACCTGTTTGCACTGATAAGGGACTTTGGAAAAGTCTCAGGGTACAAAACAAACATGCGAAAGACAGTTGCATTCCTATTCACCAACAACAAGCAGGCAGAGACCAAAATAAAAAGCACAATCCCATTCACAATAGTCACAAAAAATTGAAATACCTCGGCATCTTCCTACCAGAGAAGTGAAAGACCTTTACAATGAGAATTACAAAACACTGCTCAAAGATATCCAAGAAGACACAAACAAATGGAAAAATATCCCATGCTCATGGATAGGAAGAATCAACATTGTTAAGATGCCCATCCTATCAAAGGCAATCTACAGATTCAATGCAATACCCATTAAGTTACCAACATCATTCTTTTCAGACCTGGAAATGACAATACAGAAATTCATATGGAAACATAAATGATGACAAATAGCCAAAACAATCCTTAGCAAAAGAAACAAAGCAGGAGGAATCACACTTCCAGACTTCAAACTTTACTATAAGCCTACAGTAATCAAAACAGCCTAGTATTGGTACAAAAACAGGCACATAGGCCAATGGAACAAGATAGGGATTCCAGAAGCAAAGCCTCAATTGACCAACCAACTCATCTTTGACAAAGCCTCCAACAACAACCACTGGGGAGAGGAGGACCTTTTCAGTAAATTGTGCTGGGAAAACTGGATGACCACATGCAGAAGATTGAAACAGGACCCCTACCTATCACCATATGCAAAAATTAACTCTAAATGGATCAAAGACCTAAACATAAAACCTCAAGCTATAAGAATCTTAGAAAATGCAGGAGACATCCTTATAGAAATTGGAACTGGCAACCAATTCCTATTCAGTACCTTAAGGGCCAACACCTTAAGAAATAAGGTAGACAAGTGGGACCTCAGAAAACTAATGGGATTCTGCAAAGCAAAAGAAACCATCAAGAAAGCAGGGAGACAGCCCACAGAATGGAAAAAAAATATTTGCCAACTATATATCTGACAAAAGCCTAACATCTAAGATCTACAAGGAACTCAAATGTGTCAAAAGGAAAAACACAAAGAACTCTTTAAAACGTGGGCAAAAGGAGGAGTTCTGGTAAGATGGCAATGGCACAGAGGGGACTGTGAGAATCTCTAAACGTGAGTTCCCATAAAGACTCTTGCTTTCCTTCCCCCAATCCTCACCCATCACCAGCTGCACCGGTCCAAGGCCTGGAGACCCTCGGTTCCATGCACAGTCAGCTACCATGGCCCCTCTCCCACTGCTGCTCCACCCCAGGCAGCCCTGGGCCCCACTGCATGGAGCTTCCAGCTTACTCCCTGGCTACACTATCTCACCCAGCTCCAAGCTGCCCTCTGCTGCCTGTGGAGGCCCTTGGATACTGCCTTGTGGAGATCTGGGTCCCCTTGCTGGCTATACTGATCTGCCCAGCACTCACCTGCTTCCAGCTCCCTCCCTGGCTGGGTGCCCAGACCATTCTCAGGCTGTAGCAGCTCGTGAAGGCCCTCCATGCCCACCCCTTGGAACTACAGGCTCCATTCCTTCCTGGCACCCCAACAGGTCCAAGTCCACTGCTGCCCACTCAGGCCCCCAGTGCCCACACCTTGGAACTATGTACCACCGCCCGGGCAGAAACACCCAACATCCCCCTTGAGAGTTCCAGGTCCCTGCCCTGGATTCTTGATCCCTGCCCAGCCCCATCTCAGCTGCTGCCACCCAGGGAGGCTCTAGGCACCTGCCCCTCAGAGATACCAGCTCCATTCCTGACTGAAGTGCCCTGCCTGGGGCTCGAAGCCACTGCTGCCACTGGTCACCTGCCCTTTGGAGCTCTGGTCCTGCTCTGGCTAAAATGCTCAACCCCATCTCAAGCCACCATTGCCCAGCGTGGCCCTGGCACCCACTCCTTGGAGCTGCAGGCTCAATCCTTTCCTGGGGCTCCCCACCAGGCACAAGGCCACCGCCCTCATGCAGGCCCACAGCACCTGTGCCAGCAGTAAAGAATTCTGTGCTTGAAATAAATAACAAGCTAATAAGGGTGGAAAGCAGACTTAGCCAAGCAGAAGACAGAATCTCAGAACTTGAAGACCAAAATATAGAACTAAATCAAGCTGTCAAAAATATAGGAAAGAAGCTTAAAAAGACAGAACACAACCTTCAAGAGATGAGTGATTACTTCAAGAGAACAAACCTAAAGGAATTGGCCTTCCTGAGGCAGAAAGAGAGACAGAGACCACCCTGGAACAAATATTCCATGGAATTATTCAAGTAAACTTCCCTGACCTCATTAATGATGTGAAAATTCAAACAAAATAAACTCAGAGAACCCCATTAAGCCAACAAATAAGAATACCAACTCCTAGGCACATAAGAATCTGCCTGAGCAAAGTAGGTATAAAAGAAAAAATCCTAAAAGCAGCAAGAAAAATAGGTCAGACTACCCACCAGGAAAGACCAATCAGAATAGCAGCAGATTTATCTACAGAAACCCTTCAGGCTAGAAGAGCGTGGAGTCCAGTATTCAAAGTTATCAAAGATAAACAATTTCTTTTTTTTTTAATCAATATTTTTTATTATGATGTTGTGGGGTACAGTTAAGGGTTAGGTATACAAATACATTTCATTCCGGCACCCTGTTGATAAGAGGTGTTTCCCCGTCCCCAGACAGATATTTGCTACCATTAATCCCATCTCCCTCCCGCCATATTTTCTCACTACTGTCAGCCATTTTCTTATACTATTACATTGGATGTTCAAGGTCCATTATATGCGTGAGAACATGTGATACTTGAATCTTTGTTTCTGTGACAGGTCGCACAGTATTATAGACCCTAGTTCCATCCAGGTTGCTGTGAAATTCATGATTTTGTTCTTTTTTATTACTGTGTAGTATTCTATCGTGTATATGTACCACATTTTAAAAATCCAGTCCTCTTTTGATGGACAGCATGGTTGCTTCCAGGTTCTTACTATTGTGAACAATGCTGTGATAAACATACGTGTGCAGGTATCTTTTCTATAGAGTGATTTGAGTTCTTCAGGATACATTCCCAGTAGGGGGATTGCGGGATCATATGGGAGGTAGATATTAGAGCTTTTAGGAATCGCCACACTGCTTTCCACAGAGGTTGCACTAGTTCACACTCTCACCAACAGAGTAGAAGTGTTCCCTTTTCACCAAACCCTCTCCAGCAGCTATTATTTTTTGAGTTGTTGATAATTGCCATTCTGACTGGAGTAAGGTGGTATCTCAGTGTGGTTTTGAATTGCATCACCCTGATGATTAGTGAGGTTGAACATTTCCTCATGTGTCTGTTGGCTACTTGGGTGTCTCCCTTTGTGAAGTGTCTGTTCATATCTATTGCCCATTTTATAATGGGGTTGTTTGTTTTTGTCTTTTCAGCATGTTTGAGTTCCTTGTAGATCCAAGATGTTAAGCCTTGTCAGACCTGGTGTTGGCAAATACTTTTTCCCAGTCAGTAGGCTGTCTCCCTGCTCTCTTGATGGTTTCTTTGGATTTGCAGAAGCTTGTCAGTTTAATAAGGTCCCACTTGTCTATCTTCTCTCTTATGAACTGTGGGTTTCAGGTTTTGCTCAGGAATTGCATGCCAGTTTCGATTTCCATGAGGGTATGTCCTTCATTTTCTAAGGTTCTTATGGTTTGAGGTTTTACAGTTAGGTCTCTGATCCATTTGGAGTTCATGGGGATACATAGGGATCCTTCTGCATGTGGTCAGCCAGTTTTCCCAGTACTATTTACTGAATAGGTTCTCCTCTCCCCAGTGGTAGGTGGTGGAGGCTTTGTTGAAGATGAGTTGGTTGAGAAATTGAGGTTTTGCTTCTGGAATCTCAATTCTATTCCATTGATCTATATGCCTGTTCCTATACCAATACTAAGCTGTTTTGATGATTGTAGCTTTATAGTAAAGTTTGAAGTCTGGTAATGTGATACTACCTGCTTTGTTTTTTTTGCTGAGGATTGTTCTGGCTATTCTTGGACGTTTGTGTTTCCATATGAATTCCTGCATTGTTTTTTCTAGGTCTGAGAAGAATGTTGCTGGTAATTTGATGGGTATTGCATTGAATGTGTAGATTGCCTTAGGTAAGATGGACATCTTCATAATGTTGATTCTTCCAATCCATAAACATGGGATATTTTTCCACTTGTTTGTGTCATCTTTGATTTCTTTGAGCAGTGTTTTGTAGTTTTCATTGTAAAGGTCTTTCATGTCTCTGGTTAGGAAGATGCCAAGGTATTATATTTTTTTGTGGCTATTGTGAATGGAATTATGGTTTTTATTTGGGTTTCTGTTTGTTTATTATTGGTGTAAAGAAATGCGATTGTCTTTTGCACATTTATTTTGTATCCTGAGACTTTGCCAAAAGCCTTTATCAGTGTAAGGAGGTTTTTGACAGATTCTCTTGGGTTTTCAAGGTACACAATCATATCATCTGCAAAGAGAGATAACTTGACTTCCTCTTTTCCTATTTGGATACACCGGATTGCCTTCGCTTCTCTGATTTCTTGAGCCAGGACTTCCAATACAATGTTGAACAGAAGGGGTAAGAGTGGGCGTCCTTGTCTTGTTCCAGTTTTCAGGGAAATCATTCCAAGTTTTGTCCATTTAGGAGTATGCTGGCTCTGGGTTTCTCGTAGATGGCTTTTACTATTTTGAGTTATGTTTCCCGTATGCCTAGATGTTCGAGGGTTTTTATCAGGAAGGGGTGCTGGATTTTATCAAAAGCTTTTTCTGCATCTAATGATATAATTATGTGGTTTTTGTTTTGACATCTGTTGATGTATTTAATTACATTTATGGTTTTACGAATGTTGAACCAGCCTTGCATCCCAGGAATGAGGCCTACTTGGTCATGATGGATGATTTTAGAGATGTATTGCTGAATCCAGTTTGCTAGGATCTTGTTGAGAATTTTAGCATCTATGTTCATCAAAGATATTGGCCTGTAGTTCTCTTTTTTTGTTGAATCTTTACCTGGCTTGGGTATCAATGTGATGTTGGCTTCGTAAAATGATTTGGGTAGAGTTCCATCTTTTTCAATCACCTGGAGTACTTTCAGTAGGATTGGTATCAGCTCCTCCTTAAATGTCTTGTAGAATTCTGTTGGAAAGCCATCTGTACCAGGGCCTTATTTTGTAGGTAGTTTTCTTATTACGTAGTCAATTTCCTTGATTGTTATTGGTCTATTTAGGGTCTCAATTTCTTTTTTTCCAACTTAGGTAAGTTGTGTGATGTCAAAGTCCTCCATTTCCTTAAGGTTTTCAAGTTTGTTTCCATATAAATGTATGTAGTAGTCGCTAATGAACTTTTGTATTTCTTCAGGATCAGATGTGACTTCATCTTTTGTGTTTCTGATTATGCGTATTTGGTTTTTTCTCTTTTTTTCTTGGTCAGTCTAGCTAGGGTACCATCAATCTTGTTTATCCTTTCAAAGAACCAGTTTTTTGTTTCACTGATTTTTTGTATTATCTTTTTCTCTTCTATGTCCTGGATTTCAGCTTATATTTTGGTGATCTGGATTTTTCTGCTGAATTTAGGGTTTCTGTCATCTTACTTTTCCAGCTTCCTTAGGTGGCTTGTTAGGTTGTTAATTTGTCTTCCTTCCATTTTCTTCATGTGTGTTTGTAGAGATATAAATTCCTCTTTTACTACAGCTTTTAAGGTGTCCCAGAGATTTTGGTAAGATGTTTCTTCATTTTCATTTGTTTCCAGGTATCTTTTTATCTCTGTTTTGATTTCATCATTGATCCAGGAGTGGTTTAGCATCATGCTGTTTCATGTCCATGTCTTTGTGGGTTTTGGGGGGACCTTGTTGGTTTCAATGTTTATTTTTATTTCACTGTGGTCTGACAAGGTGCATGGTAGAATTTCAGTTCTTTTAAATTTGCTTATGCTTGATTTATGGCCAACTATATGGTCGATCTTAGAATACATTCCATGCGGTGATGAGTAGAATATGTATTCTGTGGTCTTTGGATGGAGTGTTCTGTAGGTATCAATTAAGTTCATTTGGTCCAGAGTCACATTGAGGTTTCAGATCTCCTTGCTAATTTTTTGTCCTGATGATCTGTCTAGGGTTGTGAGTGGGGTATTAAGGTCCCTAGTTGTGATGGTGTTAGAGTCAATATCTTTCTTTAGTTTTCCTAGAAGTTGCTTTATGAAAGTTTGCACACCTATGTTGCATGAATATATGTTTAGGATAGATATTTCTTGTTGATGGAGTGAATTTTTTATCATTATGTAGTGGCCCTCAGTATCTTTTTTAATTTTTGATAGCTTAAATAGTATTTTGTCTGTAATTAGAATCATGAGTCCTCCTTTCTTTTGTGTTCCATTTGCCTGAAAATTTTTTCCCATCCTCTTACTTTGAGTCTGTGTATGTCCTTTCTAATGAGATGGGTCTCTTGAAGGCAGTATATTGTTGCCTATATGGGTCTCTTGAAGGCAGTATATTGTAATCCATTTTGCCATTCTATGTCTTTTCAGTGGTGCATTTAGTCCATTCACATTCAGGATAATTATTGAAATGTGAGAATTCATCCCTATCATAGTGTTCTTATAGAGTTGTTGTTCTTCCACTTGGTTTTTTTTTTGCCTTTCTTTTGGTTTTTGGGTTGGTTCAAGTATATTTTATTTTTTCCCTATTCTCTTGTGAATAACATTGTTCTTTTTTTCCTTTTCTTCTGTGTTTAGTACTTTCTTAAGTGTTTCATGTAGTGGTGGTTTTGTGGCAGCATAAGTTCTTAGGGATTGGATATCTGGGAAATATTTTAATTCTCCCTCACTTATAAAGCTTAGCTTGGCTGGGTAGGTTATTCTTGGCTGAAATTGTTTATATTTAGGACTTTGAACATAGGGCTCCAAGCTCTCCTAGCCTGCAGGGTTTCTGTAGATTAATCTGCTGCTATTCTGATTCGTCTTCCATAGTAGGTGTTCTGGCCTTTTTCTCGTGCTGCCTTTAGGATTGTTTCTTTTATGCCTACTTTGTTTAGGCAAATTATTATGTGTCTAGGAGTGGGTCTTCTCATTTTTTGTCTTGCAGAGGTTCTCTGAATCTCTTGTGTTTGAATTTTTGCATCACTGATTAGATAAGGGAAGTTTTCTTGAATGATCTCATGGAAAGTTTGTTCCAGTGTGGTCTCTGTCTCTCTTTCTGCCTCAGGAATGTCAATTAGTCTTAGGTTCGGTCTCTTGAAGTAATCGCTCATCTCTTGAAGGTTTTGCTCTGTCTTTTAGCTTATTTTCTGTGTTTTTAAAAGTTTGGGTTAGTTTATATTTTGGTCCTCAAGCTCTGAGATTCTTTTTCTGCTTGAGTAATTCTGCTTTCCATGCTTATCAGTTTCTTATTTCATTCACAATATTCTTTATTACTGTTTTCTCAGATGTCAGCTCCTTCCTAGTTTCTTCTTGTGTCTCCTCAATTCTTTTTAATGTCTCCATTATTATCTTGATGTCTAGGTTTGTAGTTTGAGACCCTTCATTCTGGGGGCTCTTCATTGTTTGCATTCCGAAGTCAGTTTTCTCAGTGTCTGCCCTCCCAGGGGTCTGAGAGAGACCCATACTCTTCTTTTGGTTTTTCTTCATTTGTGTAGATTTTTCTCTCTCTCCCCCTTTCCCTCCCCTTCTTTAATTTTGGTTTTGAGGGAAGGTGAGGTTGCTTTTATTTCTCTTCTGCAATATCCTGTTCTTGCTTATGAGCGTGGTCTGGCTTTGTTCACTTTTGAGGTTGGAGAGTAGGCTGCAATCTGTACTTTTTGCAATTTTGAGGTTTCATTGAGTGGAAAGCTGTGGTTCAGAATGTATATACTGATTCTAGTATCCACGAACAGGTGTATGAGCACACTGGAAACTATTTCCCTCTGCCTTACAATCTGTCCATTCAGCAGTATGTAGTCTTGGTCCCTATATTAAGAAGGGGGGTATAGAAGAGGAAAATAATGGAGTAAGTGGGGGTCAATAGGAAGTTAGCAATAAAGAAGAGCGAGAGGAAAAACAGACATACATTACCAACTATCAGGTGAGAAAGAGACACAAGGCCTGAAAGAAGTGAAAAAAGACACGTAAGAAAGATTCCCTAAATAATACTGATAGCTACACAGAGACAGACCAATAAAATCAAGAAACAGTGTAAGTCAGAAGGCAAACAACAAACATGATCAAAACAAACAGTCAAAATGATAAAATCATAAGTAAAAATGAGTGATCAGACTAAAGTCATTTCAACTCTGATCTCTGGTCTCTCCCCTTTTTTTTTCATTGCAGGCAGCTAGATTTACTCGCAATTTGGCTTTTTTTTTTTTTTTAGTTGGCTGTCTGGGCGTTGCTTTTGTCTGATTCAGTGTAGGCGTGGGGCTTTATCTCCTGTTTCGCAACATTACCTTATGAACTGAGGTAGGGTTTGTTGATAGGTGGGCAGGGCAAAGGAAGTCTCTGCCTGGAGAATGGTCGAGGCAGTTTTAGCAGATCCATTTCTCTCCGCTTTTCTGGGTTCCCCAGCTTAGGGTCATGCAGTGAGTGCCTCAGCCAGGGTGGGCCCAGAGCTCCAGAGCTCTAAAGCTCCAAAGGGCAGGTGGTGAGCAGTGAAAGTGGCCCTGGGCCCCCCACAGGGTACTTCAGCCAGGAATGGGACCGGTGTCTCTGAGGGGCGGCTGCCCAGAGCCTCCCTGAGTGACAGGCAGCTTAGTGCTGGGTGCCAGGCAGGAGGCAATGTAGCCAGGGAGGGAGCTGGGACCCGAGACTGCCACGCATGTAATGGAACAGCAGCAGCAGGGGGCCGCAACATCTAGCCCTGCGTGGGACCGAAGGTTCCTGGGCCTTGGACCAGAGTGGCTGTTGGTGGGCTGGGGGATGGAGGAAGAAAAGTAGAGTCTTTTTAGGAACTCACATTTGGAGAATCTCTCAAGTCCACCTATGCCGTCTCCATCTTGTTCCCCTCCAAGATAAACAATTTCAATCAAGAATAACCTACCCAGCCAAGCTAAGTTTCATGAGTGAGGGAGAATTAAAATCTTTCCCAGGCATTCAATCCCTAAGAACTTATGCTGCCTCCAGACCAACCCTATAAGAAACTCTTAAGAAAGTATTAAACTCAGAAGAAAAGGGGGAAAGAACAACAATGTTCTTTCACAACAGCACAGGAAAATGATTGAAAACACACATAAACCACCCCCCCAAAACTAAAAGAAAGACAACAAACAAACAAGTACTACAACAACTCTCTAAGAAAATCATGACAAAAATAAACCCTCAGATTTTAGTAATCAGCCTGAATGTGAATGAACTAAACGCACCACTGAAAAAACACAGAATGGCAAAATGGATAAAATATCATGAGACAACAATATATTGTCTCCAAGAGACTCATCTCACCAGAAAGGACACTCACAGACTCAAAGTAAGAGGATGGGAAACAAATTTTCAGCCAAACAAAATTCAAAAGAAAACAGGAGTTGCAATCATAATCCCAGACAAAATACCCTTTAAGCTATCAAAAATCAAAAGTATGAAGAAGGTCACTATATAATGATAGAAGGTTCAACCCATTAATAAGAAATATCCATCCTAAATACATATGTACCCAATATAGGAGAATCAATGTTCGTAAAGCAGCTTCTAAACAAACTTACAAAAGAGATTGACTTTAACACTATCATAGCTAGGGACTTTAACCCCACTCACAACCCTAGACAGATCATCAAAACAAAAAATCAGCAAGTACATCCAGAACCTAAACGAGACTCTTGAACAAATGAACTTAATTAATACTTACAGAATACTCCACCCAAAGACCACAGAATATACATTCTACTCACCACCACATGGAACGTACTCTAAGATCGACCACATCATTGGCCATAAATCAAACATAAACAAATTTCATAAGATTGAAATCTTGCCATGCACCTTTTCAGACCACAGTGGAATAAAAATAAGTATTAACACCAAAAAAATTTCCCCAAAACCCACAAAGATATAGTCACTAAACAGCATGATGCTGAACAGTGACTGGCTCAACACTGAAATTAAAGAAGAAATTGAAAGATTCCTGGAAATAAGTGAAAATGAAGAAACATCTTACCAAAACCTCTGGGATGCCAAGAAATCAGTTTTAAGAGGAGAATTTATATCTCTATGAGCACACATCAAGAAAATAGAAAGATCACAAGTTAGAGCCTCACAAACCACCTCAGGGAGCTGGAAAGAGAAGACCATCAAAACCCCAACTTCAGCAGAAGTATCCAAATCACAAAAATAAGAGCACAAATACAGGACATAGAAGACAAAAATATCATAGAAAATATCAACAAAACAAAAAGCTGGTTCTTTGAAAGAATTAGCAATATTGATGGGCCCCTAGCCAGATTAACCAAGAAAAAAAGAGAAAAAGCCCAAATATACACTATCAAAAATACAAAAAGATCAAATCACAACTGACCCCAAAGAAATACAAAAGATTAGCAGAGATTACTATGTATACCTATATGAAAATAAACTTGATAACCTAGAGGAAATGGAAGACTTTCTGAAACCACACATGCTACACAAGTTGAAACAAGAAGACATTGAGGCACTGAATAGACCAATAATAATCCAGGAAATTGACTCTGTCATGTAAACATTACCTACAAAAAAAAAAGCCGTGAACCAGATGGCTTTCCAGCAGAATTCTACAAAACATACAAGGAAGAGCTGATTCCAATCCTATTGAAGGAATTCCAGGCAAGTGAGAAAGATGGAATTCTCCCCAAAACTTTTTACAAAGCTAATATTACACTGATACCCAAACCAGGTAAAGATACAACAAAGAAAGAGAACTACAGGCCAATATCCCTTATGAACATAGATTCAAAAGTTCTCAACAAAATTCTAGCAAATCGGATCCAAAAGCACATCTCAAAAATCATCCATCATGACTAAGTAAGCTTCATACCCAGGATTCAGGGCTGGATCAACATTCACTAGACCATAAATGTAATTGAATACATCAACAGCTATAAAAACAAGAACCATATGATTATCTCATTAGATGCAGAAAAAGCTTTTGATAGAATTCAGTTTTCCTTATTGATAAAAACTCTCAAACACTTAGGCATAGAAGGAACATACCTCAAAATAGTAAGTGCCATCCCTGACAAACCCACAGCTAACATATTGCTAAATAGACAGAAACTAGAAACATTTGCCCTGAAAACTGGAACAAGAGAAGGCTGTCCATTCTCAACCCTCTTGGTCAATATTGTGTTGGAATTCCCAGCCCAGGCAATTAGATAAGAGAAGGAAATCAGGGGTATCCAAAAAGGAAAAGAGGAGGACAAGTTATCCCACTTTTGCTGATGATATGATTCTAAACCTTGAAGATCCAAGAGACTCTGTCAAAAACCTGCTGACACGGATAAAAGACTTTGGCAAAGTCTCAGGGTACAAAATAAACGTGCAAAAGTCAGTTCCATTCCTATATAGCAACAAGTAGGCAGAGACCCAAATAAAAGCACAATCCCATTCACAATAGCCACACAAAAAAGCGAAATACCTTGCCATCTTCCTAAACAGAGAAGTGAAAGAACTTTACAATGAGAATTACAAAACACTGCTCAAAGAAATCCAAGAAGACACAAACAAATGGAAAAATATCCCATGCTCATGGATAGGAAGAATCAGCATTGTTAAGATGTCCATCCTACCAAAGGCAATCTACAGATTCAACACAATACCCACTAAGTTACCAACATCATTCTTCTCAGATCTGGAAATGACAACACAAAAATTCATATGGAAACATAAACTACCACGAATAGCCAAAACAATCCTTAGCAAGAGAAACAAAGCAGAAAGTATCACACTCCCAGACTTCAAACTCTACTATAAAGCTACAGTAATCAAAACAGCCTGGTATTGGTACAAGAACAGACACATAGACCAATGGAACAGGATAGAGATTCTGGAAGCAAAGCCTCAATTCCTCAACCACTCATCTTTGACAAAGCCTCCAACAACAACTACTGGGGAGAGGAAAACCTATTCAGTAAATGGTGCTGGGAAGACTGGCTGACCACATGCGGAAGACAGAAACAGGACCCCCACCTATCACCATACACAACAATTAACTATAAATGGATCAAAGATCTACATGTAAAACCCCAAACTATAAGAACCATAGAAAACGCAGGAGACACCCTTATGGAAATTGGAATTGGCAACCAATTCCTATCCAGAACCCTAAGGGCCAATACCTTAAGAAATAAGATAGACATGTGGGGCCTCATCAAATTAATGAGCTTCTGCAAAGCAAAAGAAACCATCAAGAGAGTAGGGAGACAGCCACAGAATGGGAAAAAATATTTTTCCACAGTATATCTGACAAAGGCCTAACATCTAGGATCTATAAGGAACTCAAACGCACCAAAGGGAAAAAAACAAACAGCCACTTTAAAAAGTGGATAAAGGATGTGAATAGACACTTCTCAAAAGAAGATATATGGGCAGCCAACAGATACACGAAAAAGTGCTCAGTCTCACTCATCATCAGAGAAATGCTAATCAAAACCACATTGAGATCCCACCTAACCCCTCTAAGAATGGCCATCATTAATAAAACAAACAACAACAGATGCTGGTGAGGATGTGGAGAAAAAGGAACACTTCTACACTGCTCGTGGGAATTCAAACTTGCAAAGCCTGGAAAACAGTCTGGAGATTTCTGGAAGAACTAGAAATTGACCTTCTATATGACCCAGGAATTCTCCTATTGGGAATATACCTGGAGGAATTCAAATTATTCTACAAAAAAGATTCCTGCACACGTATGTTTGTTGCAGTTCTATTCACAAAAGCAAAAACATGGAACCAACCGTGTTTCCTATCAAAGCTAGATAAACAAATGTGGTACATATATACGATGGAATATTATGCAGCCACAAAGAATGACAAATATATGGATTTTGCAGCAACCTGGATGGATTTGGAGTCGCTCATACTCAGTGATTTATCACAGAAACAGAAACCTTATGTTGTCACTCATAACATGACCTTGAAAAATTATAATGCTATAAGAAAGTGATTGGTAGTAGTGGAAAATGGTTAGGGGAGGGGGCTGGGACTGGCAGTTGTGGGAAACTGCTAGGGGAGGGAGGGGTACACATCAACAAGGGTACCTGCATGATCAATGTTTGTAAACCTAACCCTGAATTGTACCCCACATCTTTATAATAAATAAATAAATTTAAAAAGGAAAATAAGATTTGCTGAATATACCTCATCAGCAAGGGTACCTGCATAATCAATGTCTGTATACCTAACCCTGAATTGTACCCCACATCTTTAAAATAAAAAAATTTAAAAAATAAATAAAATAAAAAAGCAGATAGACATGAAGAGTGCTTGTAAGACAAAAAAAGTGTTTCTAAAGCATGAACTAATCAATTCATATAACAACAGAGCTCCTAACATCAGCAATTGATTCCTCAACTGCATCTATGAGAAGCAGAGAAAATTCCTACAGTCTCTAATTGAAAGGGAAAATTTCAGCCTTTTGAAACCTCTTCATTCACAAATGTGTGGTGGCTAAATTGGAATGTAATTTGGCACAGGGATGTATATAACTCATCTATGAGAGGTGTATACCAACCTAAGGAGCGATTTCCAGAGGAATTTAGCATAGTCAGAAAGCAATAGCACAGGAATGTCCCTCTCTCCCCAACCTTCTCACACTTATTTTGATTCATCATCAGGGAAATGTTAATTAAAACCACAATGAGATAACTTCCCACTCTTATTAGAATGGGTCTTATCAAAAAGACAAAAGGGCTAAAAACCAAATCAAGGGTTCAGTTTTATTTACAGCGTGTGCATGCACGTACGTACACACACGCACACACACACACACATACATACACCCTAGGAATACACTTAACTGAGATGTGAAAGATCTCTACAAGGAAAATGACAAAACATGAAAGAAATCATATAAGACACAAGTGAAAAAACATCCCATGTTCATGGATGAGAAGAATCAATATTGATAAAATAAACATACTGCTCAAAGCAATTTATATATTTGACACAATACCTATCAAAATACCAATACTATTTTTTGCAGACCTAGAAAAAAACAACTCTAAAGTGTACAAGGAACCAAAAAAGAGCCTAAATAGCCAGAGCAACGCTAAGTAAAAATAACAAATCAGGAAGTGTCATACATCCCAACTTATAATTAAACTACAAGGCTATAGTAATTAAAACAGCATGAGCCGGGCTCAGTGGTTCAGCCTTGAATCCTGCGCCTTTGGGAGGCTGAGGTGAGTGGATTGCCTGAGCCCACGGGTTTGAAACCTGCCTGGGCAGCGAGACCTCATCTCTACAATAAATAAAAAAAAAAAAATCAGCCGGGCATGGTAGCGCATGCCTGTAATTCCGGTTACTCGGAAGGCTGAGGTGGAAGGATCGCTGGAGCCCAGCAGGTCGAGGCTGCGGTGGCTGGGAGCAGCCACTTCACTCCAGTCTGGGTGACAGAGTAGACTCCAACTCAAAAAAAAAAAAACAAAAATAGCATGGTGCTGCTATAAAAATAGATCAATGGAACAGACAGAAAAACAAGAAATAAACCCACATACTTACAGCCAATTGATCTTTGACAAAGCAGACAAAAATAAACAATGTGAGAAGCTGCTTGTATTTCCAGCTACTTGGAAGGCTGAGGTGGAAGGATCGCTGGAGCCCAGCAAGTCGAGGCTGCAGTGGCTGGGAGCGGCCACCGCACTCCAGTCTGGGTGACAGAGTGAGACTCCAACTCAAAAACAACAACAAAAAATGCTCAGTCTCCTGGCACAAATTAGAATGCAGTTGAGTTCTTTCTCCTGTTTCAAGTAGTGACTGAATCAAGTCTGTTTTCACTGCTTTAAGTAATGTTGAAACATTTGTATCTTTGGCTACAATAGTGCTTTTGCTTTCTTTCCTTCTTCTAGTCAGTCACTCACATGGCTCAAATTCATGGGCACTACTCAGACATCTGCTCTTTAGTTGCTGTTTTAAATATTTGCTTCCTTGGGATGGTTGTGGTGGCTCACTCTTATAATTCTATCACTTTGAAAGGCTGAAGTGGGAAGATTAATTGAGCCCAGGAGTTCAATACCAGGCTAGGCAACATTGCAAGACCCCGTTTCTACATACAATTAGAAAAATTAGCTGGATGTGGTGGCACATGCCTGTCGTCCCAGCTACTCGGGAGATTGAGGGGGAAGGATTGCCTGAGCCCAGGAGGATGACTCTGTGCTGATCCATGATCATGCCACCGTACTCCAGCCTGGGCAACAGAGTGAGGCCTCAACTTTAAAAAAATGGCCTCCCTTATTGTGAAGAGCTTAGCACATCTGCTGGGAAGTGAAGTAGATCTGAACCTTGTCACTTGGAAGCTGTGTGGCTTTGTGTGAGTTCTTTACACTGTCCTTTCTCAGTCTTCATTTCTGGAATGTGAGAATTAAAATGCCTTCAAACTAGGCATTTTAAAATGGTGAGATATTTGCATATACCCTCTGCATATCCTCCCATTGTCAGGTAGACTAAAAAAAAAAAAAAAATCAGGGCCTGGAATGTCTCCCGCACAGTGTTGAGACCTAGAAAGCTGCCGAATTCTCTCAGTCTTTTCTTTTCTTTTCTTTTCTTTTTTTTTTTTTGAGTTGGAGTCTCACTCTGTCGCCCAGGCTGGAGTGCAGTGGCACACTCCTGGCCACCACAGCCTCGACCTGCTGGGCTCCAGTGATCCTTCTGCCTCAGCCTTCCAAGTAGCTGGAACTACAGGTACACACTACCACACCAAGCTAATTTTTTTGATTTATCGTAGAGATGAGGTCTTGCCAAGTTGCCCAGGCGGGTCTCGAATCTGTGGGCTCAGGCAATTCACTCACCTAGGCCTCCCAAAGCACAGAATTACAGGCTGAGCTACCGAGCCCAGCTTCTCTCAGTCTTTTCAACCTCCCCATCCTGCTTCAGTTTCTCCATGCTGGTCTCTCAGACACAGAAGTGAGCCCTCAGGACCACAGCAAGCATCCCAGCCAGCTCTTGATAGCTGTGCCCAGTACACAAACCCTCAGGGGTCAGCCTCATATCACTTTTTTTTTTGAGTCAGAGTCTCACTCTGTTGCTCAGGTGGGAGTGCAGTGGCACACTCATGGCTATAGCCTTGACCTCCTGTACTCCAGGCGATTCTTCCACCTCAGTCTTCCAAGTAGTTGGAACAACAGGGACTCACCACCATGCCTGGCTAATTATTTTATTTATTGTAGAGACAAGTTCTCGCCAAGTTCCCCAGGTCTCAAATGTGTGGGCTCAGGCAATTTTATTGCCTTGGCCTCCAAAATTGCTGGGTTTGCAGGTGTGAGCCATCATGCTTAGCTTTCTACTCTTTTCTCAGAGTACCCACTTACTTTAGCAGAGCTCCTTTCATTGCCAATGCACAAGCAAAGCACTCTTATTCATAAAAGCATAACCTCAACTCTCCATGAAGTCCAGCATTCATTTAGCCATCAATCATGAGTATCTGTTCTGCCTGTCATTGGGATCAGCACCCGGGACACCCAGAAAAATCCAGGTGAGCTCCTTGCCCTCAGACCCTAGGTAGTGATTTCCCAGGGGCTATCTCTTAACTTTACACCTGCTTCAAGGCTCCCAGTTGGCCTGTCCTGACCTCAATCATCTGAACACTGTCCCTCTGTCCTTTCCACAGCCACCCCAGGGGCTATTATACTTCAAATACCCACAAGGCATACCTAGTTTCTCTCTGTTGTTTATATTTCATGCTGATGGCTCCCTTCTTCCATTCCTTCTTTCCCCACCAGGGAGGCACCTCCTCTTCTCTTTCCTGGGTGGCCTCTTGGGATCCCTCCACCTTCTGTGATTCAGAGGAAGAGGACAGAATCACATCCAGCTTTCTCAAGCTTTGGGTTTCTGGTGTGTTACTGGTTTGTTCCTGATGTTCAGTGTGACCCCCCCTTTCTTTCCTGCAGGTCACGGATGTAGTTATGAAAGCAGGTGTGGCAGCAGGTGTCTCTCGCAGGACTCATGGGGATCCTGCTGGCCAGAAGCAAGCAGGAAAAGCAATAAATCCAAGGAATTGTCCTGATACCAACCAGCTCCTCTTGAGGAATCCTGCCTAGCCAGAGGGAGTGGAATTTGATTTGTTGATTTTGCTTTATTTTGTGTTTATGGACAACTATTTTTATGGAGCTAGATAAAAGTATAGGATGATTTTATTTAGGTGAAATGCAACCCTGGATTAATTCTGTTAAAGACATACTGGGCTCTGCTGTGGACTGAATGTTTGTGGCCCATTACACTCCCAGTTGCATGTTGAAGCCCTAACTCACTTGTGTGATGGTGTTCGGAAGGTGGGCCATGGGGAAGTAATTCGATTTGGATAAGGTGTGAGGGCAGGGCCCAATGACAGGACGAGTGTCCTGCAGGAACAAAGAGACCAGAGCTGAATGAATACACAATCATCTGTCCTTTCATTGCTGTGACCATGCCTTGCCTAAAAGAGTCCAAGTCAGAGTTTCTTTGCTCCAATGTTAGCATCAGGCAAGCAGAAATCCAACTCAGAGGCTGGCCACACCGTGTATATTTGGGTGATCAGTCAAGACACAGGCTCCAGACCTCTCATACTTTCTTCCTGTAGCAGCTCACTGACCCTTCTGACCATGGCTTCGAGCTTGAACCAAGTGATGCCACTCCAGGGCCTGTCTGGCAAAACTCACAGGGAAAAAACAGGAGCCATCTCAGGACATCTACTAAGTCTGAGGGTTGCTGAAGTCCACACAAGCGCCATCTGAGAATGCACCAGTGGCCTGGCTCCAACAACTGACTTGTGGGCCAAATAGACTTGGAGGGAATCCAGAGGCTCTGCCTAGTGGCTGTGTGACCTTGGGTCAGTGAGATAGACTCTCTGGGCCAAGTCCCTTCTTCTATCAACACAATATAAAATGGCCCACATTCAGGAGCCATGGAGGTCATGCACTAGAGGATGTGGCTGGTGGTTTTGTCTTCACAGTGTGTGAACCCAGGACAGATGTTGTGCACAGTTTGGACATGTAGGCCACAACACAGACAGCAGAAGAAGCTCGGTTTAACATTGTGTTGTGCAGTAGGTTTTTGATGAGCTGGAGGCAGAGCCTGGGTCCCCTGCCCCTTGTTCTTGTCCCTCCATTATGGAGTCTTATGCCAGTTTTCTGTTTATCCTGTGTCAAGGACCAGGGCTTGGCAGGAAGGACCAGGTCCATTAGCTAATCTCAAATGGTTTGAGTAGCTCTTCATCAGGAACTAAGTCCCTTCCAATTAATGTCTCCAATATACTTTATCCTACCCCAAAGAAGACTTTAAGCCAGCCAGGAAGGGAAGGAGGAAGAAAGGGAGAGGATACTATGGCTGGCAGTCCTGAGAGCTCCCTTGTTCTTCCTATGTCTTGGTTGTACCAGATCCCAATCTCAGAGGGTCCTGGGGACTGTAGTGGATGTACAGAGGGAAGTGGCCAGACAGCCATGAGGCAGGAGGGGCAGCACTGTGACTTCCCTGCATTCTTCTAGTTGCGCCACAGCTGCTGGCTGTGGAGGGGAATGGTCTCTTAGAAGATTAATAGAATCACATCGGAAGGACTGTCAAGACCCCACCACACATGACCCAGGCTTCCTGTTTCCTCCATGCCAAACAGCTTTCTCACATTTTTCTTAAGTGGGGTGGTGTGTGGTTGCTCATACCTGTAATCCCAGCACTTTGGGGGCCAAAGGAGAGGATGTGACTGGTGGTTTTGTCTTCACAGTGTGTGAACCCAGGACAGATGTTGTGCACAGCTTGAGCCAAGGGGATTGAGACCAGCCTGAACAACTTGGCAAAACCTGATCCCTACATCAAAATCAAATATTAACCAGGCATGGTGGTGCACACCTGTAGTTTCAGCTACTTGGAAGGCTGAAGTTAAAGGATTGCATGAGGACAGCAAGTTGAGGCTGCCATAGCTGTGAGCATGCCACTGAACTCCATCCTGGGTGACAGAGTGAGACTCCAACTTAAAAAAAATTTTTTTGAGCTGGGAAAAGTCTTTGGAATATCTGCATGCGGTCTTCAGCAACTCTTCAACCAAACAAAAATTTTTGTTGAGACCAAGGATAGTCTGGGGTGGTACAATCATTTCATGAGCTTATTACAAAAAAAGTGTATGCCTTTATTGTTTACCTGTTTTGTCCCACAAGTTAGAGAGGATAATAGTTAATAAAAGTCAGTCCAAAGTGGTTGGGAACTGGTTCAGTATATTTTTAAACTTCGTGGCAACACATCTCTGATGGGCGTTAACCTTTACAGGGGAGTTCCTGGACAGAAAATGAGTCCAGGAGAAGTGAGCCTTAGATTGGAAGAAGTGAGAAAGCCTCCTCTTCTTGCTGGGCCTTTTGGCTATTGGACCTGGACTGAGGGTAGAGCACACAGGCTCTTTGTTCCAGGGATATCCCCAGAGAATGACACATGTGGACACTTCTGCAATCCCCATGGAGCCAGTATCTCAGCCTGGGAATCAAAGCACAGTTCCCTGTCAAAAGTCCTGAACTTCCAGGGAGTCTTGTGCATCAGTACAATCTGGTCTCTACTGTGCTGGGGAATTAAGGGACCAATCAGCTTTGTCACGTGTGGAAAAGTACAGCTCAGGGAAGGGTGATGTTCCTGATCCCGAAACCTGCATGATGGTGGCTGTGGTGGCCACCATGGAGGATGGCAAATGGTATGGCCATTCAGTAGGTATGAGGAAGCACAGAAACATGGGGACCTGGACACCTCTGGGATCACTCCCAGGGCACACTGGGAAGAGTGAGATTCAGAGGTGGCTCATTCTCAGCATTCAGCCTTGGGCAGCTTGAATCATGGCAGTCTGGGCATGGAAAGAGAATATTACTCTATCTGGCAGTCATAGGTTGCAGATCCCTCAGCTAAAAAAAGAAAAACTTTCTAGAAAGGAGGGCCAACTGAAGGGTGAAAAAGACATTGGGAGAGGCATAAGGTGGTTTAAGCACCAGATACAGGGAGTATACTAAGTAGTTAAGGCTTTGTTTTTTCTAACCCCTTTAAGTAAAATACTGTACAATTATGTCAATTTATGCCTGTGCAGAATGACAGGGATAATGCACTGGACATCTGCTACATACCAGACATGGTGCTGGGTGTCTTCTACGTGTCCTGTTATGTGACTCCTTTTAACACTGCCTGGAAGGGAAGGGTTCAGGCTTTGAAAGTCCAGAGACTTCTTAAAGGTCACACAGCTAGAAATTGCTAGAACTACCCAACAGGTATCTGTATGATGTTCCTTTCCTCCTTTCTGGTTCAGAGTCTATACAAACACAGTGGAAGTGTTTATTGGTTCTTGGGTCTAGTTACAATTAGTGCATCCTTTAGCCGGTGAGAGAGGAAAGAAAGATAGCAAAGGATTCCAAGAAAGCCAGAGACAGCAAGGGTCAGGCCTATCTTTGTTGGAACCATCATAACTGCTTCAACCCAGGAGTTTGTGTCCGCTTCAGGCTATCACTGGTTTTGGTGTCTTTTACTCACAGCAGAATATTCAAACAAACTCAGCACTCCAAAGACTGTAGTCACACCTATGTCAATCTTGGCCTTATCCACCTGCAAAGTAAACAGTTCTCATTAAAAATTCACAGCAAGCCCAGACTAGTTTCTTTCTCCCAAGGGAAGTACTCTCTCTCCCTTCTAATTCTTGCCTTCCCCCAAAGCCTGGCCTGGCTTCTCCCCTCCCCTCCTAGCTGGCAACTCAGCTTCCTTTCCCAGGGAGGTTTTTGGCTCTGTCCCCAGAGACTCTGTTTTCAGGGTTGGTGTGATCATTTCTTGGTGTTGGACTTGTCTGTGCTTTTTCTGAGAAGGGGCTGATGGAATTCTTTGGAGAGAGCTTCCAGGGTGAGGACATTAGTTCCTGATTTGGAGTGTGGGCAGGGAAGAGGTTTTGTGATGGTTTCCTGGGGTCAGAGCTTCAGAGCCTGGACTGGGGAATGCTTTCTGGTCTGAGTTCATACCGCACCACACCCTTGCACAGGTAGGACTATGGCAGAAGCTGAGTGGAGACTTAGGGAGTCCAAAGCCACAGATGGGGCACTCGGGGTAACTGCATTGTTCAGAAGTACACCCTGGAAGCTTCCATCTCAGTCCCCACCTCAGCCCAAACTCCAACACCACGCCTCACCTCCACCTGTGTTTAATGGGGCACTTCAAACATCGCACACTGTGCCAAACACTCCCCACAGCCGCACCTCCTGCCATGGTTCCCATCTCATCAAGGGTCCCTGCCCATCCAATCACCCAGGCCAGGGGCCCTGGAGGTGCTACAGTTTAGTTGTAACAGACAGAGGCTCTGGAAAGGATCAGATGGGGTTTGAATTCCGATTCTTCTGCCACTTACTGGCTGTGTTTTTGGAAGACTGTGAAAGGGGAAGGGGCAGAGCTGTGCCCAGATCTTACATCTACATGTTCCCAAACTCTTATAGAGGCCCACAGACCCGAGCTTCCTTGCCTGAGTGCCCTTTGGGGATCTAGGGGGATTGTCATGGTCTTAGGTTGGGCAGACTCTCCTGACAGCCCATGGGGATTCAGGAGCTATCTTCAGGATGGATCTCTGAGGGGAAGGATCCCATCAGAGAGGACCTCCATCCACTCCCTGCCATCCACTCCCTGCTCTGTGATGGGAAATGGAGGCCTGCAGAAGTGTCTTCTCCAGTGACCCTCTGGGGATTAGAAGCAAATCTGGAATTTCAGCTCAGACATCCTGACTCCCAGACATGGGTCTCTGAGAGGATGAGATTGCATCCTTGAGCGGGAATCTCCCTTCTGGTTGTCCAACCCAGCCAGCCCCACCCCAAGTTGACCTCCCTGGGGAGTCAGATCATTCAGAGAGGGCCTTACATGCTTGCAGTGGGGCTTGCCGTATCTCTGGTCGGTGACAAAGAGCTCACAATTCCTGCACACAAGATCATGATGTAACCTCTCCCCAGTCTTCCTCTTTACAGCCTTGATCACCTCCACAAGCCGTGGTCTCTGCTTTTGGTCCAAGCTGTTGTTGATCCTGTTGTCACAGTTCCCCACCACATCCTCCAGATGTTCCCATTTCCCTTCTGCCATATCGGTCATGACTGAGAAGATGCTGGAGGAGCCAGTCCCGGGTGGCTCACCTGCAAACAGCAACACTCTCCAGAAAAAAGGACAGAAGGAACTCAACATGGAGCTGCTGGTTTTGATCTTTTCACAAATGATTGGAGGAGTCACAGATTTTTCTCACTTTATTTAATAAAGTGTAAATGTTTATCAAGTCAGGGAATGTCATGATTGTTGATGGTTGCCACCGTATTCCACTCTGGACATGTCTATTATTTATGTGACCACTTCCCCATTATTGGCCATTTAAGTATTTGAAAAGACTTCACCACCATGCGTGGTAGTTCACGCTTGTAATCCCAGAACTTTGGAAGGACATAGTGAGACAATTTCTGAGTCCAGGAGTTCAAGACTAGCTGGGGTAAAATGGCAAGATTTCACCTCAACAATAAATTTTTTTTTTGAGTTGGAGTCTCACTCTGTCACCCAGACTGGAGTGCAGTGGCTGATCCTGGCCATCGCAGCCTCGACCTGCTGGGCTCCTGCGATCCTTCTGCCTCAGCCTTCCAAGTAGCCGGAATTACAGGCATGTGCTACCATGCCCGGCTGATTTTTTGATTTATGGTAGAGATGAGGTCTTGCTGCCCAGGCGGGTCTCAAACCGCAGGCTCAGGCAATCCACTGACCTCAGCCTCCCAACAGCGCGGGATTCAGGTTGAGCCACCGATCCTGGCAACAATAATTTTTTAAAAAAAAATTTGCCAGGCATGGTGGCACGTGCCTGCTTATCAGTAGGCTGTGGCAAAAGGACTGCCTGAGCCCAGGAGGTTGAGGCTGTGGTGAGCCATGATCATGCCACTGCACTCCAGCCTGGGTGACAGAATGAGACTCTGACTAAAAGAAAAATGTTTTCACCATGGTAAACAATGTTTGTAAAGCATATTAGTTCCTTGCTCATCTTTGTACACATGTGTTTCAAAAAGATCCGATTTGTTTTAGTACCCACTGTGTTACAATGCTGTGCTGTTTTCATATATTACCTAATTTAATCTAGTCTCCTTTTTACCTTCAAGGAAAATATCATCTCCATTGAACAGCCAATACTGGGTCCAGAGAGATATTATCAGACTTTTCTGTGCTGTGGAAAGTCCTAGAACCAGGCTGTGCTTCTTTCTTGGTTTATTTTCCTTTTATTTATTTATTTTTTTTGTAGAGACAAGATCTTTCTATGTTGCCTGGGTTTCAAACTCTTAGGCTGAAGCTATCCTCCTGCCTCCACCTAACTGCTAGATTACAAGCACAAGCCACCATGCCCAGTCCCATTTTATCAGTTTTCTACACGCTCTCATCTCCCTTGACAGAGTCACTAAAATTTCTGAATGGATGATAAATACTAAATCAAGCCCATCTAACCCAGACAACCCTTGGGACATTGTAAAACAAATCATGACAGTGAAGATGCCTAGATTCCAGGGTATAGTCTTAAAGAGAATTTTCTTAAGTGGGTTCTAAGTGCAAAAATCACTCTTGAGGTTGTAAATGGGGGAAGGAGAGAAAACACACCTAATTATTGTGCTTATTAGCAACTGTCTTTCTGAGAAAAATACAAACAACACTTACAGTCACTCTAGGATGCAATCAGGACTCCCTGGGTTAATTGCCTCTGTACACCTCCTATGGACCTAGAAATGTGCCAGATCATAGGATAGAAGACACTTATGCAAAGATTTCTCTCAGGTTGGGCTTGGTGGCTCTGCCTATAAGCACAGCATTTTGAAAGGCCAAGAAGAGTGAGTTGCTTGAGCCTGCAGGTTCAAGAACAGGCCAGGCAACTTGGCAAAACCTCGACTCTACAATAAATTAAAAAACAGCCAGGTGTCGTGGTGCATGCCTGTAGCTCAAGCTTGGAAGTTCCAGCCTTCCACCTGGAAGGCTGAGGTGGAAAGATCGCTGGAGCCAAGAAAGTTGACACTGGGGTGGCTGTGAGCATGCCACTGCACTCCAGCCAAGGCAACAGACTGAGACTCTGACTCAAAAAAAAAAAAAAAAAAAAAAAGGATGCTGGGCACCATGGCTCAGTCTGTAACTGCAACATTTTGGGAGGCTGAGGTGAGAGGGTTGCCTGAACCCGGGGTTTGAGAACATCCTAGGCAACTCAGTGAGACCTCATACCTATAAGAAATAAAAAAAATTATCCAGGCATGGTGGTGTGTGTCTACAGTTCCAGTTATTTGAAAGGCTGAGGCGGAAGGATCACTGGAGCCCAGCAGGTCAACACTGGGGTGGCCATGAGTGTGTCACTGCACTCCAACCTGGGTGACGGAGTGAGACTCCAACTCAAAAAAAAAACTATGGTGAAAATCCAGCCCCACATGATATCACTGAAATGCAGAGGCAAATCACAGTTACCGGAGATTTCAAAAGGGGGGAGGGTGGGAGGAAAACTATTGAAAAATGACCTACTGGTTACGATGTTGCCTATTTGGGTAATAGGTATGTGAAAGACCCAGGTTTCACACAATTCATCCATGTAAAACAATTCCACCTGTGGCTTCAAATCTACTTTTAAAACAGATGTATAACAAAAAGTTACAATGGCATTGCTCTGCAGGACATGAACTTGTTTGCACAGAATTTGGCAGGCTTAGTCAAGCATTCATTTTTCTCCCTTCCATTGACTCTACATATATCTCTTTCCTGCATTCTCTCATTCTTTTTAAAATTGAGTCAAAGTATCATTATGCTGCCCAGGCTGGAGTGCAGTGAAACAATCATGGCTCACTACAACCTCCACCCCCTGGGTTCAGGCGATCCTTCTGCCTCAGCTTCCCAAGTAGCTGGGACTACAGGTGTGCCTGGTTAATTTTTTGACTTTTTTTTTTTTAGTCGGAGCTTCACTCCATCGCCCAGGCCGGAGTGCAGGTTATTGCTACCATGCCTGGCTAGTTTTTTATTTATTGTCAAGATGAGGTCTCGCAAAGTTACCAGGACTGGTCTTGAACCTGCAGGTTCAGGCAATCCACTCACCTCAGCCTCTCAAAGTTCTGGGGTTATAGGCTGAGCCACCGAGCCCAGCCACCATAGCTTTTTTTATTTTTTATTTTTGAGTTGTAGTCTCACTGTCGCCCAGACTGGAGTGCAGTGGCCACTCCCGGCCACTGCAGCCTCGACCTGCTGGGCTCCAGCGATCCTTCCGCCCCAGCCTTCCAAGTAGCTGAACTACAGGCGCATGCTACCTCGCCCGGCTAATTTTTTTGATTTATTGTAGAGATGAGGTCTCGCCTGCCCACGTGGGTCTCGAACCCGCGGGCTCAGGCAATTCACTCACCTCAGCCTTCCAAAGGTGCGGGATTACAGGCTGAGCCACCGAGCCCGGCCACCATGGCTTTTGATGTTCTCACCACCAAGCGTTTGCGGCCACTGGATGAAAATTATTGCCATCCCCATTAGAACAAGGCATTTGTGTTTTATCAGTTTTCTTTTTTCTTTCTTTTTTTGAGTTGGCGTCTCACTCTGTAACACAGGCTAGAGTGCAGGGGCACATTCACGGACACCACGGCCTTGACCTGCTGGGCTTAGGTAATCCTTCCACCTCAGCCTTCCAAGTAGCTGGAACTACAGGTGTGGTGCCATGCCCAGCTTATTTTTTTGATTGATTGATTTTTTATCACTGTGACTCTTCTGCACTGACTGGGAGAGTACAACCTAGGCAGAGTATTTATATCCTACCTATTCAAATGAAGCCTCTTGATTGACTCATTTTGATTGGATATAAAATCTGTTTTTTATCGAACGATAAGTACTTATGTTGATTGGATTATAGCGACCCAATTGCACAGTTTTAATTGGTTAGCTATTACCCAATAAGGATGGCCCCTGGGTTTCCTTTCATCCAATCAAAAAGGGCCTTTCAGAGGTCCTCATTGGACTACGCAGGTTATAAATGTTCTGCTTGGGTCCCACATTCTCAGCCAGCCGGACTTGGTTCAGACCAGCGTGAGTTCTCTGCTGGTGTGCTGTGTCCAGGGAAGCTAGAGTCACATGGTACCGTGCGCTGCCACTGACCTGGTAGCTGAGTCCTCATTGCTGCCGCCGCCTACAGGGTAGTCAGGGCCTCCTCATAGTAGACGAGAGCTTAGCTGGGCCTCCTGTGACAATGTGCCCCAACCTGATCTGCCACCTACTCTGGTACACCATACCGCCACCAACCGCAGAGCCTGACTCCCTGTGCCACTGCCAACCAGGGAGCTGGCCTGCTCCTGCACTGCTGAGTGCATAACAGTGGCTCTAGTGCAGCAGATGACTGCAGACAGAGCTGGGCGTGCAGCACCCCTGGAGCTGGGTCCCTGGTGCCTGAAAAGCTAGAGTTATGTGGGAACCCACGATGCTGATGTGGGCCAGGACTACAGTGCATCGCCGACCCTGGAGCTGGGTCCACTGCTTCTCTGTCCACTGCAGAGCTGTGCCCTCAGCTCTGCTATGTACCATGGAGCCTGGTCGTCCCACACACTGCCCCCAGCCGCTAAGCATGAAGCCAGGAACCGGGGTTCCCACATAGCTGAAGATGACTGAGCCAGACCTCCCACTCTGAAGCAGACCATGAACCCATGTTCCCCACAACTCTGCAAACTGCAGAGTCTGACTCCCCACAGCGTCACAGACTGCAGAGCCAGGACCCCTTGCTGCTGACCATGGAAGAGGGGCCCAGACCAACAGAAGACCAGAGCTGTGTCCCTTGCATCCCTGCTGGCCCGAGCCCATCCCAAGGGTCCTGTGTTAGTGCCCTGAGGGCACAGGGGCAATTTCAGTAAGGCTGTTCCTGTACATGGAGCCCATTTGCTTGCACTTTCTCGCCGTCTTTTGGGTTCTATGGCATCTTTTGCATCGTTGTTTAGGAAAGTGCTCTAGGATTTTTCATAGAAGAGTTACTATTCGACATTATCTGTTGGGAGCCAGCCTTGGAGGCCCACCTGATTGACAGGGTCCGGGTGGGCCGAAGACCCTGGGCTGCAGGGCGAACCCAGGAAGCTGAGGCCCTTCTGTCTTTCACCTTTGCTGTTTGATACCGCCGAAGAATTCTGTGCAGTCGTGGAAGAAGAAAATGGCATGTTTATGTGAAGTATTCACCGCTAACCTGGAAATATCATGGTTTATTTTTCCATTTTTCCCACTATGCCACTTGGCCTTTTCTAACATATGCAAGGGTTAAACTCTGAAGCACATCAAGAATGCTTTCTTTCACTTGGTTATAAGTTACTAGATATTGCTTAAGTAATAAATGATATAAGTATATTCACTCCTTATTTGATTTGGGATTATGCAGTTTAGTGTTTAGACATAAGGATTTTTAGAAGCACAAGTTTATAGTAGTTCAATATAAAGTCATTATAAGTTCTAATACTTATCTAGGAGTTTGTAGGTGATTTATAACACTGTTTTCACTAACTTAGGACAAAGATTATGTTAAGGTTTTTACTTAATTCTATAGTTAATACTATAGTTAAAACTCTAAGTTAACATTTATAGAGTAGGTTTTCACTAAACTCAGAATATAATAATCAGACACTTTTATGACAGATCAGCTAAAACAGAAAGTAACCTTGAGGGGCCTGGGAAGCATTACTAAAAGCTTCTTTTGAGTTATCTCTAGAAACAAGCCCGGCAAGATAAGAGAAAAGTAACGAGGACATCTGGACAAGGGAGGCGATCACAGGACTCTGAAGAACATAAGAGCCTAAGATGAGAATATTCCTGACACATAAAGAAATATACACTTAAAGAAACTTTCTTGAAACATTTGTAATTTGGGACATTGGACTGAGAGTGTCATTGTTGGCTTTATGAATAAGACGTTGTCTGGAGGCCTATGGGAATCTTGGTTTGTTTGCTACTAAAGCCTATGGGAATCTTGGTTTGTTCGCTACTAAGACCACTAGCTGGTAACTTTTAAAAGATATGTATGTGAAAGAATTTTCTTTGTCTTGCCCCTTCACGAATGGTATAAAAGCTCTGTATTAACTAGCATTAAATTGTCATCTGCTCAAGAAGCAGGTGTCAGGTATATGATCTTCGTCCATCGCCTATGTGTCTCTCCTTCAACACTTCCCACGACCCTCGTGGGGCGGGTCCCTGCAATTATTATCAGTGATTTTTAATGAGTTCAATTTATTTGCATCTCCCTTAACGTTTTCTATTTTACATTTTATTCTCTGTCTCTCTTTTTTTGGGGGGGGCAATGGTCAGCTAGTGGATGTGTCGGAGAATATCATTGTTCTGTTTTTATGTCATGAGAACAGATACAGGAAATCTACACAGAATTGTGAGTATATATACAAGAAAGTTAACTATAGGCATAATGTTGTACAGCAGGACTCTAGAATGTATTTATCTTAAGTGAGGTGCTGCTCTTGTTTTGTTGTTGTTGTTGTTTTTTCCTCTCTTCCCACCCCCTCATTGTTGTTTTGATTCCCATTTCTCTAGAGCTGTCACCATCCACTGCAAAGCCTGGCTTCTCCTCAGGCCGCCAACCTCGGAGCCATGACCCCAGCTGTGGCGGATCTAGGCTGACCACCAAGCTGGGCCCCCATGCCACCAACCGTGGGCCTGGACCCCCGTGCCTACGCTGACCACTGCCTGGTTCCCCATGCTGCAAAACTCCTCAAGCCACCAAGGACCTGGGGCAGGAGCCCCGGTACCTCCGCTGACTGTGGAGTTGAGCCCCCTGCGTCTCTGTAAACCTCAGGGTAGGGATTCTCGCACCACCACAGACTGCAAAGTTTGGCCGCGGCGTCGCTGCTAACTGTAGAGCCACCCCCGCACACACTGTGCCACAGAGGACTCTGGGCCAGAACTCCCGTGCCAACATTGCCTGAGGAGCCGGGCCCCTGCACCACCAAGGATGGTGCCGCCAGACACCCTGGCACCACCACGGACCATGGGGTCAGCCACCCACACCACAAGCCCTGCAGTGTTGGCATCCTGGGGACACAGGAGGGAACTTCAGAGATGCCGCTTTTGACGTTGATCCTACACGGTAAGTTTGGAAGCTCTTGTTTTGTTAAATTTCTCATCTGTCTTTTGGTAAATTCTAGAAGTGGAATTGCTGGATTCTGTGCTATCTTATGCATAATTGTTTAAGAAAGTGCTCTAGGATTTTCATATAACACTCACCATTTTTCATGATCTTCAGTAATTGTTAATGAGTCTGATTCCTTCACATTCCTCGATCTATTTGGTCAACTAGTGGGTGAGTAGTGGAATCTCGTTTTTTGTTCTTATTTTTGTCACAAGAACAGATACAGGAAATTGACACCGAATTTTAAGTGTACACACAGGAAAGATAACTATAAACACAATGTTGTACAGCAGCACTTTAGAATATATTCATCTTGAATAAATGAGGGGCTCTTCATTGTTGTTTTGATTCACATTTCCCTAATGCTTAGTGATGATGGGCTTCTTTTCAAGTGTTTACTGGCCATGTGTACATCTTCTTTCAAGACGTGTCTATTCAGATTAATTTCCCATTTTTGAATTAGTTTTTATAGTTGCTAATTTATAGGAGTTTAAAAATTATATCACGTATATCAGTCACTTAGAAATATTCCAAAATACTTTTTTCTCATATTTGGAGTTACTAATTTTCTCTGTTGGGAGTGTTCTCTGATACACAAAAGTTTTTTATTTTGATGAAGTCTGTTCCTTTTTTTTGCCACTGTTAGGTGTGTGCAAAAAATAATTCACAAATTCATGATCATTAGGTTTTTCTGCTAAGTCCTTATCTAAGGGCTTTATAGTTTCAACTCTTACCTTTAGGTGTCTTATCCATTTTTAGTTAAAAATTTTACGATGCAAGATAGGGTTCAAATTTATTCTCTTGAATGAGAGTATTCAGTTTTCTGAGAACCATCTGTCCAAAGACTGCCCTGTTCCCACTGAATGAATGTGGTAATGTATGTGTATGCTGATTCCCAGGTTGCTTCTTTTGTTCCATGGATCGGTGTGTCTGTTTTTATTACCAGTATCTCATTATTTTGATGATTAGAACTTTGTGCTTCAGCAGAAAATGTGAAACCTTAAGCTTCATGTGTTTTTAAGATTATTATGGCTATTTCAAGTCTCATGAGAGTCCGCACAAAGTTTAGAATGGTTTTTCTATTTCTACCAAAACAACGGTCATTTGGCTGTTGAGAAAGATTTTGTTGTATTTGTAATACTTTAGGTATTATTGGCATCTTAAGATATTATCTCTGTATAATGTTGTGTCTCTATGAAGAGAGTTTACTTTTTTCTTTCACAATAGGAAACTTTAAAATTTATTTTTTGCTTAATTGCTCTGTCCAGAACTCTCAACACTATCTTGACTAGAAGTGGTGAAAGAATACATCTTTGTCTTGTTCTTGATCTTTTGGGAAATACTTGAAGCTTCATTATTGAGTATCATGTTAGCTTTGTGTTTTCACATATGGTCTTTATTATGTGAAGGAAGTATTCTTCTACTCTTTGTTTTATTTTTCAGTTTTTATGTCATGAAAAAGTGTGAACTTCTGTCCAATCTTTATTCTACATCAACTAAGAATATCATATAATTTGACTTTTATACTGTTACTGTGTGGTATGTTACTTTGGTTGATCTTTGTATGATGTTACATTTATTTTTGTAAGTTGTGCTATACTTGCATTCCATTGAATGAATTCCATTTGGCATGGTAGTTAATCTAATTCATTTGAATATATTGCTAAATTCTATTTCTAGTATTCTGTTGATAAGTTTTTGCAAGTAACTGGGCCCTGGCACCACAGGGCCAGACCCTACAATGTTGATGCCCTGAGAATAGAGGTGGGAACTTCAGTGATGCTGCTCCTGGACATTGATCCTACATAGGGAGTTTAGGTGTTGCTATTTTCTCAGCCATTGTTATTCTTTACTGTGTTGTGTAGCATTTGAGCTATGATGCATTTAGGATATTCATTTCCTGAGGGTTTTCATGACTTGAAAGCGCAGCCAGCTGTAGTGTTTTTACAATTAGAGGACTTTTTACCAGGAGCTCTCCAACATGAAGTTAGATGAATTTGGAACTCTGGAGAGACAGGTGGGCATGAACAAAGATAATCTTCAACATATATTAAATTAATAACCCAGGGAGAAAGCAGAGAATACATGAAAAAAAATGAGGACAGAGCACTAGTAATTACCTCTTGGGAGGAGAAGAGATGTGAGAAAGCAGAGTGGCAAGGAGTGGTTGACTATACGTGAGAAAAAACAGCAAAGCGTGATGTCATCGAGGTCAAAGGACAGAAGTTTGGGGAAAGTAGGGGTATTAGCAGTGTCAAAAGCTTCCAAAGGATCATAGAAAATTACACTTAGGTGCAAGAATATCTTCTATCCCCGTGGGAGAATAGTATTGTGGGGAGAAGCCATAGGGCAAAAGACAGAAGTGGGATGAGGAAATGGAATCAAAAAAGAGGAATACTTATTTCAAAAGGTTTTCTGTTTGAGAAAAAGAGAATGTGGGGAGATAAAGAAGGATTACAGTTTGAGAGGATGTTACTGCTGCTTTTGTGAGATGGGGAAGTTTTGCTTGAATGTTGATAGATAGGGGACAGTGAAAAGACAGGACAGGAGGGATGACTGGCCAAGAAAGACACTCAGGGAATATGGCTGGTTGGGAAGACTGGTGGATTCTGAGCACGGATAGAGACATGATTCTTGAAAAGAAGAAGAAAGAATGATTCTATTTCTCTTAAAAGAGGGTAAGAGAATAGTATTTGAGAATATCCATATGATTGGATTCAGCTGCAAATGACATAAACTATGTAATTAGATCTGCTTAAATAACATAGAAGTGTATCCCTCTGGTTACACTTTGCCTTTTAGGTGACGTATTCCCTGAATACAGGGATGGAGGCCTTTTTGTCATTTGGACCTGCTGCACATGGTCTTGACTTCATGGTCTAAGATGGCAACATCTGTGTGGGATGGGGGGATATGAAGAAGAAGAGGTAGAATGACCTGGGCAATGCCTCCTGGAGATAGCTCCTGAAGGCCATTACATGGCAACCTTGCTCACCTTCCCTTGACCAGAACTTAGACACATCACATCTAGATGTATAGAAGCGTGGAAAACACACTTTCCATGTTAAATGATCACATGACCAGACAAATTCGAGGGTCACCATGGAAAGGGATGGAGGATGAATGTTAAGAGGCCACTGGTGTGTTGTATGAAAGGAGGGAAGATTACTACTCCCTTGATAAAGATGGAAGAAGTCCTTGGGGCCATAGGGCACACATATGATTAAGGCATTGCCACTTAATTTGTGGCATCTAACCATGATGTTTCAACATCACTAGTCATTAGGTACCACAAATGAAAACTTTGGTGCATTGCCGGTGGGAATGTAAAGTGGTTAAATAACTGTGAAAACAGGTTGGTGGTTCTTCAAAAATCTAAACATAGAATTACAATATGACCCAGCAAGTCTACTCATGGGAATATATCCAATAGAATTGAAAACAAATACTCAAACAGGTATTTATAAACCAATGTTTATAGAAGCATTATTCACAAGAACCACGGTAGAAAAAACCCAGGTGTCCATCAACAATAAATAGATAAATATAATGTGATATATACATACGATGAATATTATTTGGTCTCAAAAGGAAGGAAATTTTGACACATGCTGGATGGATGAACCTTGAAAACATTTGCTAAATAAAATAAACAAGCAGGGCACTGTGATTCACACCTGTAATCCCAGCAATTTGAGAGACAGAACTAAGAGTATTGCCTGAGCCCAGGAGTTCAAGACTATCCTGGGCAGCTTGGAGAGACCTCATCTCTACAATAAATCAAAAATTAGCCAGCATGTTGGTACACACCTATAATTACAGCTATGCAAAAGGATGAGGAGAAGGGATTACCTGAGCCCAACTGGTGGGGGCTGTGGTGATCAAGAATGTGCAACTGCACTCTAGACTGGGTGACAGAGGGAGATTCTGCCATAAACAAACAAACAAACTGAACCAGACACAAAAGGACAAATACTATATGATTCTATTAATTCAAAGTACCTAAGTTGGTACATTCATAAAGAGATTGTCAGGGGTCTGTGGGAGGAGGGAAAAAGGGAGTTTTTCATTTTGCTTTGTTTTTTGTTTTTAAGGTGGAGTCTCACTCTGTCATTCAGGCTGGAGTGCAGTGGCTCACTCACGGCCACCCCAGCGTTGACTTGATGGGCTCCAGCGATCCTTCCATCTCAGCCTTTCAAGTAGCTAGAACTACAGGTGCATGCTACCATGCCTGGCTAATTTTTGATTTGTTGTAGAGACAAGTTCTCGTCAAGTTGGCAGCACTTATGTGGAATCTGTGGGCTCAGGTAATCCACTCGCCTTGGCCTCCCAAATATCTGGGATTACAGACTGAGCCACCAAGCCAGCCAGGGAGTATTTTAATGGGTAAAGTGTACCTGTTTGGGATGAGAATGTTCTGGAAATTGATGGTAGTGATAGTTATGTAACATTGTAAACATACTCAATGTCACTAATATTATAAATTTTATGTTATGTATATCTTACTAGAGTAAAGACAAAGGAAAAAGAGGTAATTAGCTCTCATTGGCACAGGATATATGCAGGAGAATATTTAAGTTTGGCAGCAAGAAGTTAAAGGATTTTGCTTTTACTGGCTTTTATGTTTCTTGAGTATAATGTGGGGAAAACCATGTGTGTTTGCACACACAAGTTTCTAGGTCCACATGTGTGTGCTGCTATACCTAAAGAGACTGGTCTTTCAAGAAAGCAAAAAAAAAAAAAAGAAAGAAAAGAAAAAAAAGGACTGAACTAGTAGTTGCTTGTGTACTAGAAGAGAGAGCTGACCAGTGCAGACCTATTTGTGCAAAGGCGCAGAGCAGTGTTAATCACCCTCACGCCATTCTTTTCTCTCTCTCTCTCTTTTTTTTTTTCAAGTAGAAGTCTCACTCTGTCACCCAGGTTGGCATACAGTGGTGCACATATGGTCACAGCTACCTCGACCTGCTGGGTTCAGATGATCCTTTCTTCTCAGCCTTCCAAGTAACTGGAACCACAGGTGCGTGCCACCATGCCTGGCTAATGTTTTGATTTATTGTAGAGAAGATGTCTTGGCAAGTTTCTAAACTTTGAAACTAAGCTAGTTTCAAATCCCTGGACTCAGGCAGTCCTGTTGCCCCTGCCTCCAAAAGTGCTGGGAATACAGGTGTGAGCCACCATGGCCATCCATAAACGTTAAAAATAAAGGATGATCTAACCCTACTTTCTTTCCCCATCTCTTTTTCTGGTTCTGATCCTGCCATTTAGAACTATCTCCCACACATGTTCACAGCTCATTGCCTACTCCTTTCTTGCATTGATTTTTAAGGATTTACAAAGTTATATTTTTACCTTTACAGTTTATGGAGCATACCTGTATCAAATGTTTTGTGATCTCCACATCAATCAGGATATCCTTTTCTCATCCTAGTCCTTTCATTAACTCTAACTTTAGAATTTGAGTTTTTCCCACAGCCTTTATTTTCCTCATCTATAAAATGGGATATTTACAGTCCCCTGGAATGTAGTTTTCAAGTTTAACTGGATTATGTTTGTGAAAACGTCTGTCACTCAACACATACTGGAAAATTTAAAGTCCATGTTTTTTGAGGTTTACTGACAGGGCAGGTACCAGTGACTGGACTTCCCTATCAGAATCCTCCACATCCCTGTCTTGCCCCAGCCTCTCTCACTTGCTGTGTCTCCAGCATTCTCTTCCTCACTTTGTCCTGTAGTCCACCAAACACTGGATACTGGCACCCTCCTATAGCTCTGTGCCTTGGCACAGACTGCTCTGCGCCTTTGCACAAATAGGTCTGCACAGAAATGGTCTTCCTGCAACATCAGAAATGTTCTTCCTGCAACACTGTGCAGGATCAGCACAGTGAACACTATAGTACTCATTTTAGTGTTGAGGGTGATGAAAGAAATAAGGATAGGAAAAGCATTTAAAAGAATGCAAAAAAAAAAAAAAAGAGAACCAAAATAGCATAATGGGGCGATTATAGTTAACAACAATGTATTGTATATTTTTAAATGGCTAGAGTAGAGGACTTGAAATGTTTTCAACACAAAGAAATGATGCTTACTTGGGGTGATGGATACCCCAAATACCCTGACTTGATCATTACATTTCAATGCCTGTAACTAAATATCACAGGTACACCATGAGTATGCAGATATTTTTGCATCAATAAAACATTTTTTAAGAAAAAAAACCTGAAATACAATTTTTATTTTATTTTTTTTTTATTTTTTTGAGTTGGAGTCTCACTCTGTCGCCCAGACTGGAGTGCAGTGGCTGCTCCCGGCCACCGCAGCCTCGACCTGCTGGGCTCCGGCGATCCTTCCACCTCAGCCTTCCCAGTAACTGGTATTACAGGCATGCGCTACCATGCCCGGCTGATTTTTTTGATTTATTGTAGAGATGAGGTATTGCTGCCCAGGCGTGTCTCGAACCCGTGGGTTCAGGCAATCCACTCACCTCAGCCTTCCAAAGGCGCGGGATTACAGGCTGAACCACCGAGCCTGGCTGAAATACAATTTTAAAAAAGACAGGAGAACAAAAGTGTTTGAGACCTACTCCTGCCTACCATTTTATATTTAGTCTTCACAGGAACCTCTGTTTCTAATCTGTCCTAGGAAAATAGGAAGGGGCTTGTGACACATAGCAAAATTAGACCACAGCTCTCCACGTGTGGTTTCTGAATCAGAAAGTATGTGATCAGACTCCAGCAATCTGTGTTCCAAGAAGTTTCTTCAGGCAATTCATCCTACATTTTGAGAACCATTGACTTGTGGAGGTGTGAACTGTGAGAAGAGGGAGCCCTGGCTGGATGGTCCACTCCCAGGGCTAGGCACTGAGGTCAAGAGGAGCCCAGCATGGCCCTGCCTAATGGGAGGGGTCTCACTGGCTCTCAGATATACCCACCTTAGAAAGAATCCACCAGAGCTCTTGGACAAAGGAAACTTGATGGTATGTAAGCAATATAAATATGTAAATACATTTACTTATCTATGTAAGTAAATGCATATTCCCTTTTGCTAGGGTTACCAGATTTAGCAAATAAAAGTCCAGGACACCGGATAAATTTACATTCAAGATAAACTTTTTATTATGTACAACACAGCACATACTAATACTAAAAAAAATGCTTTTTTAGTTCAAATGTAATTGAGCATCCTATTTTTGTTTTTGTCAGGCCCACCTTTTGCCTACAACTATTAGCTATACATGGGAAATATCCTGATCAGAATCAGTGTCTAAAAGGTAGAGGTGAGTTTCAGTGGCCCAGTTTATTTACACTTTCATAGATATGTGTATAATTTGACAAGGAAGAAAAAGAATGCTGCTCTATCTGGTTCATTGGATTGTTGTAAGATCTATATATGGAGAGAGAAGGAGAAAGCGGGAGAGAAAATGAGAGGGAGGGAGATAGAGTGGGAGGAAGAGAGGGAGGGAGGGGAGAGAGGGAGGAAGGCAGAGGGAGGGAGAAAGAGAGGGAGAGGGAGGGAGGGAGACAGAGGGAGGGTGAGAGAAAGAAAGGGAGGGAGATAGAAAGGGAGAGAAGAAGGGAGGGAGGGAGAGGGGAAAGGAGGGAGGGAGAGAGATAGGGAGGGAGATAGGGAAAGAGAGAGACAAAGATACAGAGAGAGAATAGGAAATAAGAAATGATGATTGAAAGTAGACCATGTGCCATAAATGTTCTCCCTCAGTTCAAATATCTGAGCACCTATTATGGGCCAGGCCCCGACTACACCCCTCTCACAAAAACAAGCAGCCACCCCTTACATGTCTGAGGTGACAGAATGCCACCTCAGAGGGTGAGACCCTGGCGCTGTGGCTGGAAAGAAATAACAAGCTTCCTAACAAGATGCAACTGAGGGAGCAGCTTGCTGACAGAAAAATTTGCTGGTGCCCAGAATATCCACCCACCTCAGCAAAGCAGCAGCCAGTGTTTCAGGAGAAACTCCAGGATTATTCATTTACCCTAGTGTCAGGTTTTCTGTGAACCAGCTTACTTTCCGGCTTGCATTTTTTTAAGAGGTGCAGCCTCAACAGGCTGTCCACCCCAACCTTCCAGAGCACCAGGAATGACAGGTAAAATTGTTTTCTACTTTTTCCCACTCCTGATCTGCTTGTGTTTATTAAATGACTGGATAAACCATTTTCAGCTTATTTCCACAGATTATGGTCTTCATGAGAAGCTTAGTACTGAAAAATCAGAAGTTGAAAGCAGCTTCTTAGACAATGAATTAGTTCAGCGACTGTGTGTAAGACAGAGTGTACTATTTCTGACTGCATTACAAATAGAAAATCCCCTGGGATTCAGTAATCAGACAAGTGGCAATAGGTTGTCAATTTCAACAGAGAGTGAGTAATCAAAGGAGATTTGCAGTTAATCCCAATATTACAGAGAAGCATCCAAGGGAATCCTAGTAAAAGGAGAGACTAGGATGAGGGGCAGATCAGTGCAGAGATTTCTGATTTGGGTTTCTCTGAGAGAGAGGTGTCACTGAGAGAAGGGCACAAAGTTGATCCATCGGAGCACTGAAGGAACCAGTCACACAAAGGGAGGGGAATCTGAGGCTCTGCTACACATTGATGCAAACCAGAAAAGTAACCTCATTACTCGTTTCCTATATTTGACTAATGATGTAAAATTTAGGAGGAAATTAACTAGCACTCAGTAATTTGTTTCTTGAATCAAACTGGATTGAGGTCAGGGATGGAGAAGAACTTGTTCTTTTTGGGAGATGCTAGAAGGAAAAGAATGACAGGCCTGGGAGATGGTGGAACTCATCAGGATTTTTTTAATATATTTTTTTTATTTTGAAATTGGGTACAATTAAGGGTTAGGTATACAAATATGCATTGTGCAGGTATCCTTGTGGTGAGGTGTACCCCCACTTCCCCACACAGATATTGACTACCGTTAATCCCATCTCCCTAACCCTCCCTGCCACCCCCATAGTTTCCCACTACTGTCAATCCTTTTCTTATAGTATTACGGTAGTTGTTCAAGGTCCATTTATGAGTGAGAATGTGATACTCAGATCTTTGTTTCTGTGAGAGATCACTCAGTATTATAAACTCTAATTCCATCTGAGTTGCTGTGAAATTCATGTTTTTATTCTTGTTTATGGCTGAGTAATCGATTGTGTACATGTACTACATTTTTTTAAATCCAGTCCTCTTTTGATGGACAGCATGGTTGGTTCCATGATCTTGTTATTGTGAACAATACTGTGATAAACATACGGGTGCAGGTATCTTTTTTATACAGTGATTTGAGTTCTTCAGGGTATATTCCCAGTAGGGGGATTTTGGGGTCGTAAGGAAGGTCGATTTTTAGAGCTTTTTGGAATTGCCACACTGATTTCCACAGAGGCAGTACTAGCTTGCACTCCCACCAACATTGTAGAAGTGTTCCTTTTTTGACACATTCTTTCCAGCATCCGTTATGTTTTCAGTTATTGATAATGGCCATTCTGAATGGAGTTAGGTGGTATCTCAGTGTAGTTTTAATTTGCATCCCTTGATGACTAGTGAGGTTGAACATTTCCTCATGTATCTATTGGCTGCTCGTATATCTTCTTTTGAGAAGTGTCTGTTCATATCTTTTGGCCACTTTGTAATGGGGTTGTTTGCTTTTTTTCTTTTCAGCCCATTTGAGTTCCTTGTAGATCCTTAATGTTAGGCCTTTGACAGACATGGAGTTGGCAAATACTTTTTCCCAGTCTGTAGGCTGTCTTCCTGCTCTCTTGATGGTTTCTTTGGCTTTGGAGAACCTTATCAGTTAAATGAGGTCTCACTTGTCTATCTTGTCTCTTATGTCCTGTGCATTTCGGGTTTTGCTCAGGAATTGGATGCCAGTACCAACTTCCATAACGGTGTATCCTGCATTTTCTAAGGTTCTTATGGTTTGAGGGTTTTACATTTAGGTCTCTGATCCATTTAGAGTTAATTTTTGTGTATGGGGCTAGATAGCGGCCCTGTTTGAATCTTCTGCATGTGGTCAGCCAGTTTTCTCAGCACCATTTACTGAATAGGTTCTCCTCTTCCCAGTGGTGGGTGGTAGAGGCTTTGTCGAAGATGAGTTGGTTGAGGAATTGAGGCTTTGCTTCTGGAATCTCAATTCTATTCCATTGGTCTACATGCCTGTTCTTGTACCAATGCCAGGCTGTTTTGATTATTGTAACTTTATAGTAAAGTTCAAAGTCTAGTAGTGTGATACCTCCTGCTTTGTTTTTTTTTATTTTTTTGCTAAGGATTGTTATGGCTATTCTCGGTCTATTTTGTTTCTATATGAATTCCTTTATTGTTTTTTCTATATCTGAGAAGAATGTTGCAGGTAATTTGATTGATATTGTGTTAAATCTGTAGATTACCTTGATTCTTCCAATTGATGAGCATGGGATATTTTTCTGCTTTCCATGCTTATTAGTTTGTTATTTATTTCATTCACAGTATTCTTTACCATTGTTATCTCAGTTATCAACTCATTCCTAGTTTCCTTTTGTCTCTTCTCAATTTTTTAAATCTCTCCATTAATGTCTTCATATCTGGGTTTGTAACTTGAGACCAGTCATTCTGGGGGCTCTTCATTGTTTGCATTCCGAAGTCTGTTATCTCAGTGTCTGACCTCCCAGGTGTCTGTGAGAGACCCATATTCTTCTTTTGGTTTTTCTTCATTTGTGTAGATTTTTATCTCCCCTACTCCCTCCCCTTCTTTAATTCTGTTTTTCAGGGAGGGTGGGGTTGCTTTTACTTCTTTATGTTCAATCTTCTGTTCTTCCTTATGAGGTTCCTCTGGCTTTTTTCACTTTTGAGGCTGGACTTTGGGCTGTGGGCTGTACTTTTTGCAGTTTTGAGATTTAATTGAGGGGGAAGCTGTCATTCAGAATCTATGTGTAAATCCCAGTATCCACCAACAGGTGTATGGGCACACTGGAACCCACTTCCCACTGCCTTACAATTTGTCCATGCAGTGAGGTTTAGGTTTGCTCCCTGAAACAAAAGGAGGTAAGAAAAAAGAAAATAATGGAATAAGGGGGGGTCAAGAGGAAGTTGGAGAGAGAGAAGAATAAGGGGAAAAACAGACATACATACCAATTAACAAATAACAAGAGATACAAGGCCAGAAAAGAGTAAAAACAAACAAACAAACAAACTTCCCTAAAGTATACTGGTAATCACAGAAAGACAGTCCAATAAAATCATGCCTTTTGATATTTTTTTCCCCCAACACAAACAGGTAGTCCAAATCAAACAGCAAGCAAAAGTGAACAAAGCAAACAGTCAAAACAATAAAATCAAAATAAGAAATCAGACTAGGCTGAAGTCTTTCCTGAGTGTCTAAATTCTCTTCAGCTCTGATCTCTAGCCCCTCCCTTTTGCTCTCATTGCAGGCAGATAGATTTACTCATAGCTTGGGTCAGTTCCCTTGGCTTGCTGCCTGAAAGGTCTGCCACACAAGACTGAGTTGTCTGTGTCTGATTCAGTGTAGGGGAGGGGCTTCTGTCTCCTGTTTTGGCAAGGTTACCTTAGAAACAAGGTGGAGGCTGCTCAGAGATGGGCCGGGCAACGTGAATCTCTGCCTGAAAAATGGCTGTGGTGGGTAGCTCCTCTTTTACTGATCCTTTCTCTCCACTCATCTGGGTCCATAGATGATCTGCTATGAAGGGAGATGATGGTGTGTGTCTGGCAGCACTGGGAAATAGTGATATAGCTGGGCACTGCATTTGATGTGCTGCCAGTGGCTTGGGGTGCAGTAGGGAGCCCAGAATTCCCCGGCAAGACCTAAGAGCCGCAGCATCAGCAGCTGTTCATCCCTTGATAGCAAACAGCAGTAATCCCTTGCGGAGGCCTTAGTGTGATGTAGGCTATTTGTTGCATGGGACTGGCTATAGCAGCCACTCCCTGTGTAGGCAATGACTGTGGAGGCACGTGGAACTGCCTTCAGGAGACACCTTTTGTGGATTGTCACAGTTGGGCTTGTCCTGTTGCTATCTTCCTATACTCATCAGCATTTTAAGAAGACAATTTCGTGTTTTTGTCATTGCTGTTCTCATAGTGTGGCCCCTAGCCAGCAGCATCACTGTCCCCTGGACATTTATCAGCAATGTCAATTTCTGAGCCTCACCACAGTCCTCTGACTCTGAACCTTGGAAGTGAGGCCCAGCAATCTGTGGATTAAGAAGAAGTGGCTCACACTTACAAAACCCAGCACTTTGGGAGGCTGAAGTGAGGATTGCCTGAGCCCACAGTTCAAGACCAGTCTGGGCAGCTTGTTGAGACCTCATCTCTACAATAAATAAAAAATTAGCTGGATGTGGTGGCATGTGTCTGCATTTCCAGTTATTTGAAATCCTAAGCCCAGCTGGTTGAAACTGTGGTGATCATGAGGGTGCCACTGCACTTCAGCCTGGGTAACAGACTGAGACTCCAATTAAAAAAAAAAAGGCAGCCAGGCTTGGTGGCTCAGCCTGTAATCCCGCGCCTTTGGGAGGCTGAGATGAGTGGATTGCCTGAGCCCGCGGGTTCGAGACCCGCCTGGGCAGTGAGACCTCATTTCTACAATAAATCAAAAAATCAGCCGGGCGTAGTAGTGTGTACCTGTAATTCCAGCTACCTGGAAGGCTGAGGCGGAAGGATCACCAGAGCCCAGCAGGTTGAGGCTGCGGTGGCTGGGAGCAGCCACTGCACTCCAGTCTGGGTGACTGAGTGAGACTCTAACTCAAAAAAAAAAAAAAAAAAAAAAACAAGAAAAGAAAAAGAAAAAAAAGCCCTTCAGGTAGTTCTGATGGACACTCAAGTTCGAGAACGAATGACCTTGGTGCCATAGGTCAAAATAGTAAGTGCCATCTATGAAAAACCAACAGCTAACATATTGCTAAATGGAGAAAAGCTGGAAACATTTCTCCTGAAAACTGGAACAAGAAAAGTCTGCCCACTCTCACCCCTCTTGTTCAATATTCTGTTGAAAGTCCTAGCTCAGCCGGGCTCGGTGGCTCAGCCTGTAATCCCGCGCCTTTGGGAGGCTGAGGTGAGTGGATTGCCTGAGCCCGCGGGTTAGAGACCCGCCTGGGCAGCGAGACCTCATCTCTACAATAAATCAAAAAATCAGCCGGGCGTGGTAGCGCATTCCTGTAATTCCAGCTACTCGGAAGGCTGAGGCGGAAGGATCGCCGGAGCCCGGCAGGTCGAGGCTGCGGTGGCCGGGAGCGGCCACTGCACTCCAGTCTGGGCGACAGAGTGAGACTCCGACTCAAAAAAAAAAAAACAAAAAACGAAAGTCCTAGCTCAGGCAATTAGACAAGAGAAGGAAATCAGGGGTATCCAAATAGGAAAAGAGGAAGTCAAGTTATCCCTCTTTGCTGATGATATGATCCCATACCTTGAATATCCAAGAGAATCTATCAAAAACCTGCTTGCATTGATAAAGGAGTTTGGTAATGTATCAGGGTACAAAATAAACATGCAAAAGTCAGTTGCATTCCTGTATACCAGCAACAAGCAGGCAGAGACCCAAATAAAAATCAAAATCCCATTCACAATAGTCACAAAAAAATGAAATACCTTGGCATCTTCCTAACCAAAGAAATGAAAGACCTTTACAATGAGAATTACAAAACACTGCTCAAAGAAATCCAAGAAGACACAAACAGCCCTTTTAAAAAATGGGCAAAAGGCATGAATAGACACTTCTCAAAAGAAGATATATGGGCACACAACAGACCCATGAAAGAGTGCTCAGCATCACTCATCATCAGAGAAATCCAAATCAAAGCCACATTGAGATACGACCTAATCCCTTTAAGAATGGCCATCATTAATAAAAAAAACAGCAGATGCTGGTGAGGATGTCGAGAAAAAAACACTTCTACACTGCTGGTGGGAATTCAAACTTGTACAGCCTCTCTGGAAAACAGTGTGACAATTTCTGAAAGAACTAGAAATTTACCTTCCATATGACCCAGCAATTCCCCTATTGGAAATATACCCGGAAGAACTCAAATTATTCTACAAAAAAGATACCTGCGCACATATGTTTTTTACAGCTCTCTTCATGATAGCAAAAACATGGTTTCAACCATGTTGCCCATTGAAGCTGGACTGGATAAAAAAAAGTGGTACATATACACAATGGAATATTATGTAGCCATAAAGAAGGAGAAATACATGGACTAGGCAGCAACCTGGACGAATTTGGAGCCGATCATACTCAGTGATTTATCACAGAAGCAAAGTACAGAGTTCCATATGTTCTCACTCATAAGAGGACCTTGAGCAATTGTAATGCTATAGAATCACAGTTGGCAGTAATGGGAAACTGTCGGTGGAGGAAGGGGGGATTGGCAGTTGAGGGAAACTGCTACGGGGAGAGAGGGGTGTACCTCATCAACAGGGATCAATGTTTGTATACCTAACCCTGAATTGTATCCCACATCTTTATAATAAAAATTTAAAAAAAAAGAAAAAAAAAAAAAAAGAAGCCCTTGGGGTGGTTCTGATGCACACTCAAGTTTGAGAACCAATGACCTTGGTGCCATAGGTCCCAGGTAACACTCTTTCAGAGTTCCCATGTGGTCCTGTGTGTGAGTCATGCACAGCCAGTTCCAGCGGAGATTCTGTAGCAATTATTTGCTGACCCACCCTGTCATGCTCTTCCAAACCATAGGGGCTGTGGGGAAGACATTTAACATTTATTACGTGTGTAATAGTACTATGTGCCAGGCATTGGTAAATGTTTTATATGTGATATTTTATTGAATCTTTTGACAACCTTGTGAGGTAGGTGTTGTAGATATTTTTGCTGAAAAAAATTTTTTCTCAGAATGGCCAAATTGCCCAGGTCTGTGCGTTTCCTGAGCCTATACTCTTGCACAGTCCCACATGACCTCTCTGCCACATGCATTTCTGTCCCCAGATGTTTTGACTGCCACCTACACAAAGCAACTTCCAGCCTGGCAGGGCCCCAACTCTCTACTGCCTCTGAACACTCCCCACCCCACTCCTTGCCTCATGTTAATTTCCTACCTGAGTACTGAGTACTTTATAAATGGCAAATCTAAAATGAAGTTTCTGCCAGTGATCATTAACTCCCTTGACATCCATTAAATGTTCTCTCAAGCAGAGTGGAGTGACAAAAGGATTGATTTATAAAGCATGCTTAATAGGGGAAAAGAAAGAAAGGTGTTGACAAGTTCTTTTTTTTTTCCTTTCCTGATATCATGAGGAATTTCAGATCAGTAAAATGACTTTTATGTGGAAAAAAAGAAGGCTAGGATTGGGGGCGGGAGGAGAGGGTCGAGACTGAAGCAGGTTCCTCAGCACCTAGCTCAGCTTATTTTTGCATCTGTGACAGTTAAACATAGAGTTAGTTACCTAGTGCCAGTCACCAAGATGAATGTGTCAGATTTAATACTTTAAAACATATAGGGTCAAAGCCAGGGAAGGAGTGGGGGGACTTGGAGGTGGAAAGAGGGCTGTATTAGGGAAGAGGAAAAGTAACCAACCTTCTGTTGAAACTTCTGGAAGAATAAATGTGTTGATGCAATAGTTGAAATCAGAGAAGGCTGGCATATGAGGCATTGTAACTGAAAATTTAACTTTGATTTCAATTTTCATATTTGTCAGCAATAATTAGATTCAAGAATTTTTTTGCTACTGTTCTAAAATACTAATAAGTAGGGGCCTTTGTCATGTGGTTAATGGAGTCTTTTTTTCCTAGTGGTCTTGGAAAGCTCCATTAAAGCCATAGGTCATACTATATTACAGTGCTTCAACATACATTGACTCCGCTGCTGTGGTGCTATCATCTCGGGGACTGAAGTCCACGGTGTAACCACAGAGTCCCTCACTGGGAGGAGATCTGGGCTTCCTATGCCTCCACTGTCTATCATTTCTGACCTACACAGACCTCCCTGGCTCATGGGTAGGGGCAGGGAAGAGGGAGAAGCAAATTCACTAAAGCCTAGCCTCTTGAAGGATGTGACTTTATGAGTGTCGCTTCCTGGAGCAGGTTGAAGAGAAGGCAGGAAGAGCTATGAGCCCTTGCATGGGGGTGAAGGGGAGTCACTCCCTGCCCTCACCGGACCCCATGCCTGTTGCATGGGTCCTTTATTGAAGAAGCTCCACTCAGTGGCAGAATCTTCATGTCCTCCTTCTCCATGTCCCATTCTGCTCTGAAAGACTGAAATGATGAGTTCGCTTGAGATATGAATTTGATTAAGAATTCCAAGGTCTAGTATTTTGAAGGAACTTTCTCCTGGGTTCCTACCCTCTCTCTGATATTCCAGGAAACTCCCTACAGGACAATATGGGGTAGATTGGATTTTACCTGTTTTAATGAAGGAGTAAACAAATAAGGTTGAAAATAGCATACCCACACAGTCCAGAGTCTGTGTGGATGAAGGAAGGCCTGGGGCACCCTCACCTCCCTTCTGTCCTACTTTCAGCACCACTCCCCTTCAGTCAGGGATTAGTTACCACATGCTGAGCCTTTTCAGATGGGCTGAGATTGCTCTCTTTCTCTAGAACACCCTTTCCTAGGCTGACTGCTGCTGCAGAGACAGTCACCTGTTAGCTGATTTCCTGAAATCCAGTGAGGTGGAACACCCTGTTCTTACTTTTGTGCCTGAAACTCTGAAGTGGACCCTCCAAACTGTCATGTCAGTCCATGCCAAAAGAAAGCCCCATGGGCCTATGCAATCTCCTTCACCTCCCTTCACAAGGTCTTCATGCATATAGTGCTTTGCTTGGTGCAGGAATTGAGGAACTTGGAACATACTAATCCTGAACTGTAAATGGGAAGTATGGAGGAATGGGTCGATATGAGGGAGGGGTCCAACTGGGGTCACCACCTAGGCCTGGGTAAAGGAAGATCTGCAGAAGCCATTCACAGCTAGAGTGAGATCGTATCCATTCCGTTAGTGCAGGGTAGTCCCCTCTCTCCCCTCCCCCTGGTCATCCTAGGTCATACTTTCCTGGTTCTTTGCCCCTGTGCTACCCTCCCAACGTCACCTCACAGAGTGAGCAGAGAGCAGGAACCTGTACTTCTTCCTCTGGCCAGTCTCTCTCCACACTCCTTCCTTCCTCTTCCCCACCAATTGCTGTTATGCTGCAGCTTCACTTTTCCCTGGTGATATGCACCAGATCTTATCGCCATGCAGCACTTGAGGATGAAAGAAGGAAGGGGATATTAAATTCACCAGTGATACGTGTGGCTTTTGCTGTGACATTTCCTACCTCCTTCAATCTATTAAGCAAACAAAGTGCTTGTGGAATGAGAAATGTAAGCAGCCAACACAAGCTGATTAATCCTAAATGTACAATTTCATTAACAAAGGTGCTTTTTAATATGTGGCTCTGGCAGCAACAGCAGGCAGGCCAGGAATTGATGTATTCTCTATAACTGTATTGAAACTATAGGTTATAAAGAAAATTGTACCAGAGAAGTAGATCTTTCAGCACAATTTTCCAATAAGCTGAAATAATAACTTGCAGTGGAAAGTCTTGAAAAGAAATGATGCACAAAAAATACAATGTTGTCCAGGAGAATCCATTATTCATTCCCAAACCTAACTTGGGGCTGCTTTCTTTCCTTCCTTCTCCCTGACTGCTCTCATTTCTCCCCTTACCCTACCCTCTTTCTTCACTGCAAGTAACAGCCAAGACCCCAAAAACCCTGGCTACCTGTAGAGGGTCTCTCAGGGAGAGCAGCCCATACCTGGCCCTCAGCCTTTTATCTGACACAAGGCCCAATTCACTGGCTGTGGTTGTTTGGCTTACCTGTTGGGAAGTGAAGAGGAAGAGAGAGACTGGATGTATAGTGAAGAGAAGACTAGAAGGGACTCAGGATTGGCCCTTCAACTAATTGTCTGGCTTAGTGACTTTGGAGTCATTCTTTCATCTCTCTCGGTTCTCATCTGAAGGAACCTTTCCAGTCCTGACATGCAGCGTATATGAGAGTGTTTTCAAAGAGCAGGCTGGGAAAAAAGCCAGCTTCCTGTCACACCAAGGCCGATACATGCTGTCTAGGAAGAAGGGGTGTGTTCATCAAGTGAACGCCCATCTTCTGAGAGACTCTGTTAAACGTGGGTGTCTCTACATGAAACTCAGATTGTGAAATGTGGCCTGTATGCATTCGTAATAATGGATAAATTGGTCCCTTCACTCATTCATTCAACAAATATTTGCAGGATATCAACACAAGACACTGTTCTAGGCTCTGGAAATGAAGCAACGACTAAAACAAGCCCCCCAAAATCTTATTTTTGCCCTCACGGCACTTAGAATCTATTGAGTTAGTAGGGGTTTTGCTGAACCCTCACAGCTAAGGTGTTAGGCACTGGACCTCTCTTTGAGGCCATCCTAGTGTAGGAAGCAAAAGCTCCTTACTGTGGTTTGCTTTGCCAAGATGGCAGCCATAGTCCCCCTCCACATGACCCCTGCCAGCACCTCTCATTCCCACTGCCACCTCTCGTGGTCACTGAGTCTCTGTCCTGCCTGTTTGTATGCAGACTCTGACCCTTCCTTTGTCACAGGCTGGACAGTAAATATAAAAAGAAAAGGCAAAGCACATTTCAGTTGCAATCCCCAAGGAAACTGATGTGATTACTGAACACAAATGGTTCCGATAAGGTCAGAGAGGAAGACTGCTTTTGTAGCTTTTGGGACATAAACATTTAGAAAATGTGGTTGACTGGCAGGGTCTTTTTTTTTTTGACTTTTGGCTTTCCTTCTCTCTAAGAGACTTGTATTTATCACTATTCTGTTAAGTAGTAGAACACCTGTGGCTATTTATAATTAATGCTCACAAACCTGCCAATTTGTTTAATGACACTAGCAGGTCATAGTCCCCTTATAATTCTCCATTAATCATCATTAAAACAGTTCTGAGTTTTTATATTCTTTTAAAATGTTAACTCATCTCTATAATTCTCCTTTTAGTTAAAACTGTAAAGGGAGAAATGACTGGTGTCTCCATGTTGTCTGCCTGAGAATGGCATGGTGGAGTTGATAATGTATGGTTGATTTCCTCTGTTCTTTTCTCCGCTGACCCCTGTCCCCACTACCAGATATCAACGTAGTTTGTTCTTTGGTTGCTTAGATTTATCTTTTTTTAAATATCCAATGGCTTACAGTTCTGGGCAAATACACGTACTCCAATATCCTTGGGCTCCCAGGGCTCAAGCAACAACAACCTGTGAGAAGTTTCTGATTTACTCACCATGACCCAGTGTCCTGTCATCTTTCTGTAGCTTCTAAAGGTGACGGAGCTTAAAGGGCTCCAGATCTGACCTGAGCCTAGAATGTCCATGCGATTTCTCAACACTCAAGAGTATGCTAAAGAAGGACATATAAAGGGGAATTATGTAAATGATTGACTCCCTTCCTTTCAGGAGAACTGGAACCTTGCTCCCTGTTTGCCACTGATGGGCTGTAAGACTTTGAGCAAAACACTCAACCTCTCTCCTCATCTACAAAATGGGGGCCATATCTGTCCTGCCCAATTAAAAGGACTTAAAGTTATAAAGATTAAATGGCATTGAAATCATACTAGACTCTTAAAACCAATACGAATGCAAGGTGTCAGTATCAGTACCATTTATTGCCTTCCTCTGCCATTTTTCTAGCCATATCTTGACCTCATCTACAACCATGTGCCAGCAGCCTCCCACATATGTGTGTGCCTTCAAGCCTCTAGGTCTGTTGCATATACAAAAAATAATATTTTGAATCATCAAAATATATATGGTGAGAGAATGTTAAATTGGCAATGGCAGCATAAATTTGAGCACCAACTCTGTTATGCTTTAACTATGCAACTCTGAACCACTCACTTCACCTCTCTGAACTTCATTTGTCTTGTTTTAAGACTTCATATTCTCTTGTCTAGCAAATCCTGTGATTTTATTGCTTGCCTATGAACCTTCAAAGGGAGATATGGAGTGACTCAGGACTAACCAGGAAAAACTGGTCTCTTTTCAACCATCTGAGGTCTTACATTTCCCTTGTCAAGTGATGTGCTCTAAAGTTTAGGGCTCTAACAAAAGCAAACACAAATAGAAGAGGAATTTAATGTATTTTTGATGAATTGCATGATTTTTCTTGGTACTACTCATCTTCATGCTAGACATTTGGAACCACGTACTTGCATTTATTTTCAAGGCTGCTTCAAATCCACATATGAATCTGAAAGGTATGACCCCAATGCCCCACCCTCCCTATGTACCTGATCTCTCTGAGTAATTTTTTTTTGTTGTTTACTTGAATGAAAAAAGTCCTCAAAGGGAAACATTTTGCCAATATGGAAGAGGTGAAACAAAAAATGACAGAAGCACTAAATTAACATCAAAATTGACAACTGTTTTGAGCAGTAGAAAAAGCATCTCAGCCGGGCTCGGTAGCTCAGCCTGTAATCCCGTGCCTTTGGGAGGCTGAGGTGAGTGGATTGCCAGAGCCCGTGGGTTCGAGACCCGCCTGGGCAGCGAGACCTCAACTCTACAATAAATCAAAAAATCAGCCGAGCATGGTAGCGCATGCCTGTAATTCTGGCTACTCGGAAAGCTGAGGTGGAAGGATCGCGGAGCCCAGCAGGTCGAGGTTGTGGTGGCCGGGAGCGGCCACTGCACTCCAGTCTGGGCGACCGAGTGAGACTCCAACTCAAAAAAAAAAAGAAAAAGCATCTCTCTATATATTGCATCAAATGGAGAGTACTTCGAAGGTGACTGAAGTTTGAGCATGTAAAAATAAATACACAATTTTTATAAACAATTCTGGGATTTGGGAGGCCCTCCTTATATAGTAAGTATTAAATGAATTGAAATTATTTTAATTTCTGATATCCAGATGTGCTAGTAGTGCTTACTTCTTTCTGTATCTTCCGTTGAATATCCTTCGTGACTACCACTGCATTTCTCCTCACTGAGAATATTGAAAATTGAAAAAAATGTTCTACTTGAGACAATTAAAAATGGTAAACTAAAGGAATTCCCTTCAGATTTTTTTTTATCGTCAAAACTTCTTCATTACTCATAATCATTCAATCATTCTCATCATTATTTGAATAAGGTCTCTGGATATGTATATATGTATATGTATATGTATATGTATATATGTGTATGTATATATGTATATATATGTATGTATATATGTATATATATGTATATATATATATACATATATATACGCTTTTTTTTTTTTAAAAAAGGAGTTTCACCAAGAGAGAGACTAAACTGTGACTAATGTCCACTGCTTGATCTCTTAATTATGGATTCAGGAGAGATTGTTAATTTTGTCTTGCTCAGTCATCAGAGTCTTGGCAAAAGGCAGCTTACACCTGTGGAGTAGCATGCCTTGTGAGTTGGCAGTTATTCTAAGATAGTTTTTGGATTTAGTGCCAGTTTTGAAGACAGCTGGCAGGAACTGGGTAAAGGAAGGTTCTTCATGGATTTATGTAGATGAGAGCATTTGGCTTTACAAAGCACTAAACATAGATTACATTCCAAGATAATGCTATGGATGCAACACTGAGAAAATAATGTCAAATTATAACTACAGTGATACAGTTTAGATCTCTGTTTAGCAATTATTGTGATCTCTATTACAATACTCAGCTCCATACACAAGAGAATCTCTAGGAGTCACAACTTACATTGAGGCATTCAGAAGAGAATGGTCAGTGGAGATCATTTCTTCTCTTCCCAAAGAAGGTAAACTACGTCACAGGGAAAACAAAACCAAATTTTGCAGGATTTTGCTTGCCTGGTGGCCAAATGAGATTTGGCAGAATAATTCCCCTGGGAAAAGTTAAAGATACAGAAAGCTAAGGGAAAAAAGGGAGTCACATAGAAGATGGCCAGCCAATCCAGTTACAACTTCTTCCAGATTCTGAGCTTTTTAGGCCAACTGGATTGTCACTGCCACCTGAGAAGAAATAGTGTTTGCTTACAACCCAATCTCAGGTAGACTCATCTATATACTGGAGATGTCTGTCCCTACCGTGTAAAATAATGAGACAATCAGTGGAGTGGACTCATCAAGGACACACATCACTTGCAACACAGACCCCCAGGTTTTCATCTCTCTTATTTTCACTTCACTCCTTACTTAGTATAGATACTTTTGTCCTATGATCACTCTCAAAAGCAGCCTCAACTCCCTGGTTCTCTTTTCTTCTGTTATATTTTTCTGGCAAAACCTTAAGCCTGTTTGAAACCACCTACCCACTTTCTCTGATTCTGAACCTGCTGCAAATAAAAAAAAAATGTGATGCAGTGTCATTTTAAAATCTCAGAGGAACAAACTGCAAATGGGTATTTACCACTGCCCAGGAATCCCAACGTGCATTCCTAGGAGGCTTGCTTTTCTTTCCTTAGAGACATTTAATTTGTATCTTCTCCCTTCTCCTCACAACATTCATAATCATCCAAAAATCTTCTTATTTCCATTTGTGCAAGTGACTCATATTTTGTTGAGGAAATAGAAGAAATTAGAAACTAATTTATCTTCTGTTAGGATACTGGATGGACAGGATAAGGGTGGAGAGGTGGAGAGTGGTGTGTAGCACTGCAGGAGCCAGCAAGTTGGAGGTGCAGTGCTGGGAACCCAGAGATTCGAGTAAATTGCAAAGAATTGCAACACACAGAGGTGAGAGAAGAAAAGACTTATTTAAGAAAAGTTTACCCCCCACAGACAGGGAGTGGACCTAAACTCTAGGTGAGTATGGTGGCGTAGCCCCCCAGAGTCCTGGCTTAAATCCTTTTCTTGGAGATGTTGCACATGACTGCCGTGACTGCTGTGACTTCCTTATAGACCACCTGTGGATATCTTGGAGAACCCGTGGCACAGAGACCCACTAATGTTCGTCCACATTATCATAGCCTCTAAAGAAGGGCATGACAAGGATTCTAATTCTCCTGCACCTTCCCAAATGACATTCCTTAGGGCAGCCAAGGATCCCCCAAAACTACTCACTGGGAATGCCTAGGAGATCAGGGAAGGTACACCCTCCTAATGGAGGGTGTACCTCCCCTGATCGGTGTACCTCACCTGATCTCCTAGGCATTCCCAGTGAGTAGTTTTGGGGGATCCTTGGCTGCCCTGGAGATAGTGCCCAATTTACTGGAAGATTGAATCCCCACCTGCTCTCTCTCTGAGCGGTTACAACTTTTGTAATTACAAGTTTCATGACTTTTACAATCCTTGCACAGTGCATGATGTCTTAGGCCTTGTAAGTTCCCTTTACTCTAGGCAAGGTTGATTGCCACTATGAGATACCTCAGATACCTGGAAGTCTGTTTCTGAAAAGACAAATTTGGTAAAGTTAATTATACCTAAAGTGTGCATTTCTTCAAAAGCATAGTTTCTACTTTCTCATCATTGTGTCAGGGTTTAAGAAAAAGATGAAAAATGGCTTCCCACTCTTGGTCTGTCCTTTCATCTTCCAGATACTAAATTCCCAATACACCTGCCTCTCATTTGGAGACCAATACTTCACTCCTGTTACAATGGAAAAATATCCTTTCTCATTTCAGAGTTCAAACTCTCAATTTATGTTCTGGGGCCTCTTCTCCCTCCCTCCAAGGACCGCAATCCTGCAATTATTTTTCTCTTTCTTCTACATCATTTTTCCTCTCCATTGGATCATTTTCATCAGCACATACATCTCCTGTATTTAAAACAAAAACTATAACATCAACATCCCCTCTTGACCTCACAACTTTCTTCAGCTACAGACACATTTTTCTGCTCCTCTTCCCAACAAAGCTTGTCAAAAAAATGATCTCTCTTCACTTTTTCAACACTCACTCTTCAACTCTCCAGTCTGCCATTGGTTAATACCACTCCACTAAAACTACTGTCATCCAGGTTATCAACAACATTTATGTTGTCAAATACAGTTGATTTTCAATCTTAAATCTACCTCATAGTTACAGTTGACATAGTTGGTTCTTCCTTCTTTCCTTCCTTCCTTCCTTCCTTCCTTCCTTCCTTCCTTCCTTTCTTCCTTCCTTCCTTCCTTCTCTTCCTCCCTTTCTTCCTTCATTTCTTCCTTTTTTTGAAATTGTTCCTCTTGACGTCCCTAACATCACATCCTCCTGATTTTCTTCCTACCTCACTAAACATTCTTTATCTGTCTCTTTTGCTGCTTCCTTCTTCTCTGTGTTATCCTACATGCTGAATTGCCAAGGGGCTTGATCTTCAGGCATTTCCTCCATCAATTCACTTTTTTGAACGATTTCACACAGGACTATCATTTCTATAACCTCTATATACTGTGACTGCCAAATCTGTATCTCCACTGAGACCTTGTCTATAGGCATCAGATTTATAAAGACTTCTCAAACTTATGCCATTTTGTTTATTCTGTTTTCTCATATTCTCTTATTTCTGAGATTGAGACACATCTAACACCTACAATCAATGGCATCTCATAATTTCTGCCTGCTTAGTGGAGAGGTTTAGTTACCATTGCATGCACTTGCACATACTTAGTCACATTTTTCTCACTATTTTGAGTGATAAGCATTGTTGGTACTACATTGTTAGGACTAATTGCCATTTAAAATTCTTACAAAAAATGATTATTTGCTGGGTTTGGTGACTCAGCCTGCAATCCAAACACTTTGGGTGGTCAAGGCGAGTAGACTGCCTGAGCCCACGGATTTGAGACCTACCTAGGCAACTTGGTGAGACCTCATCTCTACAATAAATAAAAAAAATTAGCTGGGCAGGGTAGCACATGCCTGTAGTTCCTGCTACTTGGAAGACTGAGGTGGAAGGGCCACTGGAACCCAACAGGTCGAGGCTGCGGTGGCCTGGAGTGTGCCACTGCACTCCCATCTGGGCGACACAGTGAGTCTCCAACAACAACAACAAAATGATTATTTGAGATAAAAATTACCACATTCATAGCAATACATGGAAATAGAACACCGGGGTGTAAATCTGATAATAGGAAAGTACATATTTGTCTATGGAAGAATGACCACAATACCATATTCTCATGCAAAATGATGATTAAGTGTTTTATGTGACCAAAGATAGAAAGAATGCCCAGAGGTGACAATTTTGTTGTTGAAATACATGAAATGTTGCCTGTCATATTTCAACCTATGACAGGGGAAATTGCCAAATCCCTTAGGATATCAAGAGCCCAAATCAAGAGTGGCTGTTATGACCAATTGAAAGTGTCGTCCCACCTTTCTTGGAAATTGTGCACTTAAGCTAATTGTGCATCTTAGAATATACTACTTCTGCTATGCAATAAAATACATGTTTCAAATGGAACTTGTTATTTCACCATCTTCTACCCTCTTCGGAAGATTTTCTTTCTCAAGTGTTCCCTAACAACTAGGTGCACACTTCTAAACATAGTGCCAAAGTCCAACGCACAGGAAACATTCTTGTCTTTCCCCTGTCCTTACCCCAATATCAAATCTCTCATCATTTCTCCTGTTAGTTCTACCTACAAAGCATATCTCCCATCCAAATGTGTTCCCTTTTCCTCCAGTGCCTTTGCCTAAGGCATCAGGATGTCTTGCCTCAACTAGTCTAGAAGCTTCCTTTTGGGTTTGCTGTTTCCACATATTCAACTCATCCTTTACCTCATGCCTCCTACAACCCATTCTTCAAACAGCAGTCTACATACCTTCCAGGCATGTGCCTGATTTTGTCACTCTGCTTATATACTCAGACTGACCTCTACACTCCTCCTATGAAGTCTTTTGGCCCTTCCTGCCTCTGAGAGATGCTGACACATTTCTGTCTTCCTCACTGAATTTTCTCCAGCAACCCTGTTCTTCCTTCTGGTTCTTAAACTTGGCAAGTTTAGTCTTACTTCAGGGACTTCATATTTGCCTCCAAAGTATCTGCTGCTGGTTGCTTTCCATAGTTTCCTCCAAAGTATCTGCTGCTGGCTGCTTTCCATAGTTCAAATCTCAGAGAGGTCTTTCTCTTCCACCCTATGCAGGTGTGCCCGGTCTTTCTCTGTCACATATTCTGTGTAACTTCCTGAAACTTTCTGAAACTATTTTGTTAGTTTGTTCACTTTTGTGTTGTTTATTTCCTCTCTCATTCATCATTGTATCTTTATGACTTACAGCAGTATTGAGTAGTAGATAATTGCTTGATAATACCAAAATTAAAGAGGGAAAGAAAATATACTTTTTTATTTTTTAGAAAGTAATGTCTTTGAATGTAAGGGTAATATCATCCCTCTAGGACATGAAATATACCCCTTGTCTATATGAAAATTGGGACAAATTGTTTAACCTAATTTATCCTTTGGTCCCTTATTTGTATAGTGGCCATAGGGAAATTCTGATCTCTCTGGGAGGTCTTATGATGTCAATGAAATAATTTATGCAAACCAATATTTCTCCAAAAAGAAGCTATTCTACAGTATTCTCCGCTTACCTGCAGGGCATATGTCCCAAGACCCCCAGTGGATGCCTGAAATCACAAGTAGTACCAAACCCTAGATACACTATGCTTTTTCCTATACATACACATCTATGGTAGCATTTAATTTCCAAATTAGACACAATAAGATATTAGCAACTATGACTAATAATAAAAATAACAATGACAGCAGTATACTCAAATAAAAGCTCTGTGAATGTGATATGTCTCTCTCTCTCTCTGTCTTTCTGTTTCTCTCTCTTTCCCAAAATATCTTACTGAACTGTGCTCTCCTATTTTTGGACTGAAGTTGACTGCAGGTAGCTGAAAATGCAGATAAGGAGGCACTACTGAATATTCTTCTTAGAAGGGGAGAAATCTCTTTCCCTACTCCCAGAGTGCACACATGTCCTCTAGGAAAATGCATAGATGTACATATATAACTAACTGCATTGAGCAGCTTCAAAGACCACAGGTAAAGACAACATCCCTACATGAACATCAATTGATTCATTTGTTCAGATTTAATCTGTTTTTAAGATGATTAAAATGACTCAGAAATTTAAGATATTCACTGTTCACAGTTAAGAGCACAGAATAATATTTATGTTTTAAACATTCAAGACCCACATCCATCTCAAACTACAGGCCCTGACACACTCTTTTCTTGATTCCAGAATCAAGCCCACTCCACTTTCTGTAGCCTGAGGGTCTCTGGAGGATATTTACAAGACTGAATTTTTTTTTTTTGAGTTGGAGTCTCACTCTGTCGCCCAGACTGGAGTGCAGTGGCCGCTCCCGGCCACCGCAGCCTCGACCTGCTGTGCTCCGGCGATCCTTCCGCCTCAACCTTCCAAGGAGCCAGAATTACAGGCATGTGCTACCACGCCCAGTTGATTTTTTGATTTATTGTAGAGATGAGGTCTCGCTGCCTAGGCGGGTTTCGAACCCACGGGCTCAGGCAATCCACTCACCTCAGCCTTCCAAAGGTGCGGGATTATAGGCTGAGCCACTGAGCCCGGCAAGACTGAATTTTTTAAAAGAAAAACAACCCAAGGCTCTCAGGAGAGGACCTTGGTGACTCAATGTGTCTTCCATGGGGTTAAGTGCGTTTTCACCCTAAGCAGAACTGTCATGTGGCCAGAAAAAAAAAAGTGTCACAAAAGGCAGCCCTGTCTGCTGGTGCTGTCCTTTGCTTGTCATTTTGCATACGAGGGCCACATACAACACCCTGGAAAGCAATGCCTGGGGAAATGGTGAAATAGTATATAGAAGCATCCAGTCTACAGATTCAGAAACCCAGTGACCAAGAACAAAGATGGAACATGTAAAATGCACGTGGGAAATATTACATAGATTCAGGGGAGGGGGACAGAGCCACCAGGGGAAGAGAAGAGCAGGAGAGTGATTGGAAGGCAGAACACAAGACTTCCAGCACCTTCTTTGCTCTCCACTCTGACTTTGTCATACTTTCTGCCTTAACTCAAACGCTAGTGGGTCATCCCTATGAATGGAAGTGGAGGGAGAGAAATCACTTCCCTGGACAGTCTTTCCTGAGGGGTTTTCCAGTCTCACAGTTGGGACAGGACTGGCTCCTGGGGAGGGAGAGAAGATGCTCTCTGATGAGGTTTAGACCTGCCCTTTCCTCAGAGAAAATGTGCCAGTAGCATTTGGGTTAATGAACTATGCTTTTTATTCAATGGTTCTAATCTCACCAGAGTGGTACTAAATTGTCAGGATTTTAAATCAATTTAATAGTTTCATGGATGATATGTATTCACTGGTTGCTCTGAAAGTAGTGTGGCCCCCGGTCAGGGTTTCTTATTGAATTATGTAACAGTTAGTTATTTCATTTAGGTTTAAGGGTAAATGTTTAGGATTAATGTGCAATGCAATGCCCCCCTTAATGGGCATTTCCAGGCCTCCCCTAAACTAAAAGTCATTATTAATCATTGGGTCACTCAGTGTTCTGTAGACTGCTCAAACCTGGGTATGGCCCAATATGTTCTTGGAAGTATCCTCCACTGCAAAAAGAGGGGGATAAAATGCCTGTCTTCCTTTTGTTCATTTGTGCAAAATATATGCTGAGGTGGGCAGATCCCATTCCTGCCTGTAAGAAGCTTACATCCACTAGAAAGTAGTGAGAACCACAAGAGAGGTAGCTATGAAATTCCTGGACTTCTGAAGAGAAAGAAAAATTAACTCTGTGAAGGAGAGAGTCATAGTGGGAGTGAAGTCTCTAGAAGGTGAGAACGTTGGAGCAGGGGCCTTGAAAAATGCCTACTATTTATATACCTGAAAATATGAAGCACATTCCAGGTAGAATTGTAATCTTGTGCCTCTTGGCCAGATAATGATTAGCTTATGGGCTAAAGAATTATAGCTTTTTGAGCACTTACTGAGAGTCTGGTATAAGTTCTTTACAACAACATTGTGAGATATAAAGCATTACTGCTTTCATTTTGCAGGTTAGAAAACTGGGACTCTGAGGTGTTAAATGCCTTGCCCAAAGCCACACCACTTTGGACACAAAAAGATTCAAACTCACGCCCAAGTTTGCTAGTAACACTGTTTTCTCACATCCTCAGCTAAATCAATCCACCCTGCAGACATGGCAGCATGAAGATTCATCTGCAGAAATTTTTCAGGGGTGCCATCCTGCCTTTGTGGAGGGAAAGGAGTCATGTGGTCAGAAACACTTCCCTGGACAGTCTTCCCACAGATTTTCCTGGTCTCACAGCTTGGATGGAGCTGACCGCTCCAACCCTGTCTTTATTTTCCAGTGGTGAGTGAGCAATTAATCCAAAAAGAAAAGTTGCTCCAGTGGGATTCTACCATCATTTCAAAGCAGATTCACCTGATGCCTCAAAAACTACCTTTGGGAAAAACAAGAGAAAAAAGACAACAGTGGCTAGTGTCAGTGCTTTGCCAAGCACAGTGCCAGCTAGGGACTGCAGCAGATGCAGGGGTGACTAAGACATTATTTGCACCCTCTAAAGTATTCAGGACCTGCAGAGGAGGAACATTGACCTCACCAATTTGTGACACATAAGCCATGGTAGAAATCACTGATGTTGGCACACAACTAGCTGCAGGTGTACAGTCAAATATTACCTGCAAAGTGAAATGTAGTCGAGATTGCAAAGTAATAGCACAAAATACTTGTTTGAGAAGCAGAACCAGGGGCATACATAATGAAGGCTGAGAATGGACACTTACTCATTTGCACTTTGAGTCTTCAGTCAAGCTCCCCCGAATGCCCTTATCTGTGGTACAAAGAGCTTTTGTAGGGTACTTGGATACAGGAGCACCCTTTGAACCCTCTGAGCCTCTTCCATGCAGAGGTGCAGGAATCACAGGGTAGTTAACTGGAACCAGCCTGCTGGGAAATTCAGGTGTTTCTGCCCCAGGCAAGGATTTTACTGTGACTGAGGAGAAACAGAAAACAAAACTGGGCCCATTCAACTTCTCTGCTGGTCCCTGGGAGGGGTATGGGGAGGCTGCTGAGTGCAGTGACCTTGAAAAGGTCGAGCAGACATCTGAAGTGGTGCAGCAGCACTGAAGCAGGGGAGCAACATGAGCCATAAAGGAAATACTGTCTATAAAAGCCCCGTTTTCCCTTTCTTCTGGAGCAGGCACAAGGCACTCTCTTGATTTTGCGTTCATAAAGATTTTCTTTGGAAGCGCCTTTGAGAACTGCTGTGGGAAGCTGGAAGAAAAATGTTTGAGGGTCATATACACAAATGCTTGGGCTTTCTTTCATCTGTCTTAATAACAGAAATCTCTCCTTTTTTAATCGCCCCCTCCTGTAAAAAGGGCTAATATTTTGTTAACAGCAGTCTCCCATGGTACAGAAGCTCAGCAGTTAATATAGATGAACAAGGGAGAGATCGGCAGAGGAAGGGACTCCAGCTAAACAGGAAGGCAGACTGGGAGTCATGGGAGAAAAGTGAAGGAGGAGAGAGGAGGAACTCGTCAGTTGTCACCCTAGTATGGAGGAACAGGTTGCAACTGCTGTAAGGTGCTGACTGAACCATGTATAAATCTCAGAGAATGTGGCTTTATTGAGTTCAGGATTTGAATGCAAGCTTACAAATATGACCCCCAAATCCAAAATAGTTCCTTCAAAGAGGGTGAAAAGAAGGGATTCCAATTCCAGTTAGTAATATACTTTGGACTTCTTCCTGAGATACTTTCGTGAACCCTTGCATTAACCTATCTTTTTGTAATTATTTTGTTTCTTATAAAAGGGTACATTCTTCATCTCTTTGTAAACAAATTCATATTTTCCCAATTTCTGATTATGGGCTCAGCTTTAGGGTTACATTTCTAACACAAATATGTTACTACCTTGCTTAAAATCCTTCAGGACTCTCTGTATCTCCTCAGATAAAATTCCAGGCATACAGTATGCTTTAAGCTTCCTGAGACCTGAATTTTATAAATGTTTGCATCCTCATTTGCCACCAGACTTTTCTCCTTATGTGACATACTTCTATCCTTGTCACTGGATCAAGTTATGATACAATTTTGTCCCCGGGAGTCCCTCTAACTCTAAGACCTTCAATTCATTCCCTACATGGTAAATCCCTCCTCAACCTTTAGAAGTCTACTCAAATGTCACTTTTCATGTGAAGGCTTCATGAATTCCTGATGGAATTTTAAGCATTTTCTCCCAGATGCTTGCATGAAAGTCCATGTGCACCACTTACAATGTGCTTGTTAAATTATATTGGAATGATTCATGAAGCTAATTTTTATCTCCATACTTTCAACTGCTTGGAGTATGGCTTACCCTTCTTTTTAGAGCAATGGCTGCCACCCACAGACACTGAGTACATGTCTAGGCTAAAGATTGCTAGAGACAAAACAATACAAATCAAATAACATACCCTCAACACTCTAAGGTGGGAGGAGAAAAGAGTTTGTGGATTTTACTGATTTTATTTCATCAGAAAATAGTGAGGAAATGAAAAGAAAAGGCCTCATAGAGTATTTAGGTGAAACTGTGTATGTGTGTTTCTTTGTGTGTGTAGTTGAGAGTTTATGAAATCAATTAACAGTGAAAAGACTACAGTCTACAACTCCTGGGGCCCCATAAATCAGGAGGAGGTGATGCTCTTCCAAACTTGGAAGATAAAATCCAAAGTGGCCCCAAGTCTCAGTTGTAGATGGGAATACCTTTTCACCCACTATGCCAGATTTGCAGAGCATGAAGAGCATTTTGAGCATATCAGAGCACATGGCTGTCACTTTTTTTTTTTTTTTGAATTGGAGTCTCACTCTGTCACCTAGATTGGAGTGCAGTGGCCGCTTCCGGCCACTGCAGCCTCGACCTGCTGGGCTCCAGTGACCCCTTCCTCCTCAGCCTTCCGAGTAGCCAGAATTACAGGCTTGCGCTACCACGCCCGGCTAATTTTTTGATTTATTGTAGAGATGAGGTCTCGCTGCCCCAGGTGGGTCTCGAACCCGCGGGCTCAGGCAATCCACTCACCTCAGCCTCCCAAAGGCGTGGGATTACAGGCTGAGCCACTGAGTCCGGCTCGGCTGTCACTTTTTTATTCCCCTTTCCCAATTACATGTTTGGAACAGAGCCCTGAGAACAATTTTATGCAGCAAAGGGAACCAAACTATAAACAGTATTTGTTTTACTTGTGTGAAAAGAGCTGTTGCAAAATCCCTTGCCTGATTAGACCTGAAAACATGACAGTCCCCCTATGTGCTCAAGTCTGGGATTCCTGAACTTATACATAGTGTACACCTTGCCTCTGCTCCTAGGGACTGAAGGTTGGGTGCACGCCAAGCAAAGTGTCTTTTAATATCAATCTGATTCTAATAACAAATTTCCCTTCAGTATTTGGAAACCTAAGCGTTGTCCGTCTTGTCTCACTCTTTCCTGTCCTGTGTTAGTTTGGAAATTCCTGCCAGTAAGGATGAAAGAACTGAGAAGGCAAGAGCAAACTTTGTTGTGAGTTCATGGTTCTGTGAATTCTCATCATGGAACAATGATTCAGAGGCTGGGACCTATGAAATTTACCAAGAAAGACCAAGCCTGAGGCTCAGCATATATCATATTTCTGGGACATTTCAGTTCCATGGAAATGATACTGTGTGAAAAGAAGGAAGCAAGCAAGCAAGCAAGCAAGTTTGGGAATAGGATAGGAAAGAAAAGCAAAATCAGTTTGGTTATCTGTGTATTTTAAATCCAAAGCACACATTTGTAATTCCAGTACTCCCCTCTATAATCTCTGAATCTGTGTCATTTCAATGTCCAAGTAACAACCTGAAAAATTAGGACAAAACCACCCTCCTCCCCCCCTTCTCACTATATCAAATTAGAAATTTAGATATATAGCAGAAGTTTAAGAGTGTGTTAATTCCCCAAATAATTGATCATAATGAATTTGTTTGCTGAGCGATGTGGCTTATTGATGGCATTTGTGTCTGATCTGGTCTCTGTGCTTATAAGTACAGTGTTGGTGCTTAGCTTGTTGAGTTAAGAAAAATCTGCAAAGTGATTTCAAAAAAGAATATGTACTCTAATTCAATTCTCCAGCAAAAACAACTCCCTCTTTATAAGAAGCATATGTGTATGTTTCTTAATCATCACTAATTATAAGAAAGAGAAAATGTGTACTGTCTACTGATTTTTTTTTAAATGGAGGACACTATAGTAGAGGAAACACTTCATCATCAGTGATTGTAGATTCTGAGTGGAGTCTGGCCCCAGTGACAGAGGTCTTAAGCCAGAGGACAACATTAAACATTCAGAATCAAACAAGACTTTATGCTGGATTTGGGTGAAAATGAGATGGACCTTCTAGATCTTGTTCTGTGGGGTTCACACAACTTTGGTCCTTTTTCTGCTTCAACTCCTCCCTTGTTCCCGTAGACTAGATAATGGATGTTTTTTCAAAATTAGAGTGAGCCTCCAAGAGGAGAACTGATACCACCTCTCGATCTCCTTGAAGACGTTCCTGCTTGTAAAAATATTGTTATCCATGTCAGCAAATTAATTAAAATGAACTCATTGTCTCCCAAAATATTTATGTATTGAAAGCAATTCCAACTGATTGCCTTTAAACAGCATTTTATTCTGTTTCAGTAATAAACAGAAGCATGCTTCTTTTTACTTTCTGGAACTCCAGCCCACCCACTGTGATGATGATGCCAAGTGCTATGTGAGTTGAGTACAAGTTAAGGAGAGGACCTGATTGATGATGTAACCAAAGCCTCTGACCAAGAAAGAGGCCCCTGGCTGCTCTTGTCCTCAGGCTGAAGCTGTTTTATTGAGAGCTTTGGGAAGAGTTACCATTCTGCAGTTACAGTTGGTGTTTTTTCCCCAAGTCAGGAATCTTCATCAGTTCAGTGCTATTTCCTTTCTGCCACAGTCTGAAAAAAAAACAATAATCTGATTAAATTAAAGCAGACACATAAACAGTTGAGTTGCTAAAACCCAGGGATGCTATTAAAAATAATATTTTTTGCAGCTACACTGTCTTTTGAAGGTGTACATGAGACACATGTTCCTACAGTGTGGACAGCAGGCTCCTGGCAATCTAGACCCACAAGGACAGGCAGGACAGGTTATGGGGATGAAAAGACAGGAAAAAAAATGAGCTCACGTGGTTCGATGGTGATCTGACTGTGAGGAGGACAGGGGAGACAACAGGGATGAGGCTTCCTATAGCAGGAAGGCAGAGGGAAATTTCTGAGGTAAAACCTGGTAGGGTGGTCAGGGATGTGAGGACCTGGTTCCTTGGCCTTGTGTGACCCTTACTAGTTGTGCAATTTGAGGCAAGCCCCCAACTCTCTACATCACAAATTAATCTGTCTCACAAGTGTATGGCTAGAACTTAAGATTTCTTCCCATGGTGCCATTATTGAATTCTAGAGAAAGAACTGATATGCAGAGAAAGAGAAGAGCAGGATGTTCTAGTCAAAGGTGGGTGATACGAAATGTATGATCAATGGAGACTCATGCTACAGTGTGTCTCCCTTTGCAAATGCTGGGAGATAAAGCAAATTAAAATGTCTTGGGGGCCTGTTGTTTCTTTGATTCTGAGCTGAAGAGCTGAGGTTTCTTGCTTCCCTGTCTAGGACTGAGTGGACAGTCCCCTGCTGCCCATGCATCTGGCTTGTTCATTGCTGAGATTGTCCCTGCTGGGGTCCCAACCACTGAGCTCTGGGATTGGGCCAGTGCCTAAAGGCCAGACTAAAGACTGTCCCATGATGAGGGCTGCCATGTAAAGATAAGGCAGCAGGCCTGAAACTGTTGCTGCCCACAGCAAAGTTTCTGAAGTTCAGGAGCATTCAGAAGTGAATGAGGTCCTTTGGAGGAGGAAGAAGCAAGAGTGTGGACCTCCAACCCGGGCCTTCATAGGCCTCAATAGTATAGCTGTAGATGTTGGCTCCCAACACAAGAGTAACACTCTCTGAGGTTATTTGGACACATATACCCTTGTCTCCTGTGCAGTACCCTGGCTCTTTGCCTAGAGTCCATGGTATTTGCAGGTATTTGCATGTGCCTACTGTCAGTGATGGACGGAGGTACATGATCTGTTCCCCATTCCATCTTAACTTTGTCCAAATCTGCATGCTTCAGCCAGAATCTCTGCTTTCCCATTAATGTACTTGAATTTCCCTAAGTTCATGAAAGCTCTTTCTAATCTTAGCAGCTTACATGGTATTCCCTCCATTGCCAAAAATGGTTGTCTAAACAATATGACTGCCCAGGCCTTTAGAAAGCAATTTTTGTGTTCCTAAACCCAAAATCCACTAAATTTCTGTTTCTCAACCTGCTCCTGACATAGTGTGAACAATCCCAGTGACATTGGTGTCCATCAGGCACAAGCTAGGAAAGGTTCTTCCCTAGATATCGATAGAACCATTTTTTGTTAGTGAATTCAAGGGCAGGTCATCTGGAGAGATAATAAAGCATGGGATTGGAATGAGGTTGAGCTGCAACTGTAGACTCTTAAAAGGATCCTAGGTAATTTTCCAAGTCAGTGGTTTCAAACAAAAACAAAACAAAACAAACCAAAAAACTTGTCACACCTTTTACAAAGTGAATCTCCTAGCAGTCCCTAATATATAAAGGAGACAAAGCAAGTCTGTTCTAGAAGAAACTGGGTCGGCCCAGAGCCTGATGTGCTCTGGCTCCCCACAGAAACCTTTCAAAACCCCTCTGAGCCCTGGCTTTTGTAAGCACATTCTGAACATTATCCATCTAAGCTGATAAACTCTCCTACAGGTGAGGTCATTATGGAAAGTACTTAACCAACTTATTTATGTCTATATTGCTTGAGAATACAATCATGCACCACATTATTAAGCATAAACAAAATCACTCTAAATCATTTATTCAATATCAAGCATCTGGTAAAAAGTAGAACAGAAACCAGAAGTGTAGACACCAAGTCTTAGGCCAGTGCTTCTTCCACTAAGCCAGTACGTAAGCCCTACAGTGTCACTATCACCAGGAACCTGTTATAAAAACACAGTCTCACACCC